>MIQA02005683.1:0-26360 GCA_001887855.2 Sclerospora graminicola
ATCTCTTGGTCAATCCAATATCCAGCCTCCGGATCTCCTCCGATCCGCATACCCAAGAATTTCTCGACCTATCCAAGGTCTTTCAGTTCCAGAACAGTCATTTCTTTAAAGAAATTTTCAACCAATTTTTCATCAGTGGCGGTCACTAGTAGGTCGTCAACATCGACTCCCAGTAGGACCAAACCACTGTCATCACTTCGGACAATAATGCAAGTGTCAGTGAGGCACTGCATGAACTTTAACTCCACAAGGGTGTCTCTCAGTAACTCGTACCAGAGACGCCTTGCCTGCTTTAATCCATAGAGATTCCTTTCCAACTTCAGTACCACATCATCTTTCGTCTTTGTGCCTAGTTCTTCGAGTTTTTCTTTCGGTATCTCCATTCCTTTCGGCACTTTTAGATGTATTTCATAGTTGTCTTCTGTAGATGCCTTCGCTAGGCACATCACCGTGCCGTGCAGGCACCTTCCAGATGATTGCCATAACCAAAATCATCTCCACGTTATTTAGATCCATCACCGTTGAAAAAGTAAAGAAATAATCTTCGCCGAAAATTTGGCGATCGCCCCGGGCTACGAGCCGAGCCTTTCGGTGCTCAACGGTCCCATCAGCCTTCATCTTGGTCTTGTATACCCACATCGTGGGCAAGGGTTTCTTGTCGTCCCTCTCTTCCGGACAATTTTCCAGGTCCCCAATTCCTGCAGAGATCGTAATTCGGCGTCTTCTGCCTTTTTCCATTCGCTAGACAACTTGCCCTTATGGGCCTCGAAATAGCTCGTCGGGTCGGGTTCGGACGCCGCTGCACAGCTTTCACCCGCCCCCGACTCGACAACCGCAAATGCACACAGGAGATTTTCTTCCTTTTCACTTGAAATTTCCGGGGTCGCTGCGCCTGGTCCTTGTCCTGCCGGGGCACCTTCGGTTTTATCTCCTTCCCAAGTGCCTACCCGGTCCTCAGGTTTCTTCTTTGCCTTCCCCTTTTGCCTTAACTCCTCGAGCGCCGCCGCCTTCAGTGTCGCCTTCACCTGGCGGCCTGACTTCCGTGTTCCAAACTGTTCACGTTCCTTGACGCGCCCTGTGGGCCCATCTCGCTTGGGTCTCGCGGCTTTCGCACGCACTTCATGTTCAGGTGCCCCTTCTTTGGGGTCACTCAGCAACTTTGCGATTTGCTTGTTTGCGGTGTCACTCAGTGTTTCAATCTGCGCAATGTGTCTTGTAGTCGTTACGACACGATCTTTCAGCAACAAAACTTTGTATCTTTTATTTCGTCGCTTTTTCCCAAAATTAGAGCCCTCTATGCGTGTTTCGCAAGCGATTTCGAACGCGGATCCCTGTATACCATGCACGGGGATCCAAAAACCACAATGTCTCCGATATTCGTCGGTTTTTTCGTAAGCATCTGGATCGGGGGTGCCCTTCCAGGGTTTGCCCTGGTCTGTACGTGACATACTCTGCCGCCTCCGTCCAGAAAATTAAGGGCACACCTGATCCAAAAATCATGCACCGGACCATGTTAAAAATGGACCGGTTCATTCGTTCGGCCTTTCCATTTGACGATGGTGTGCCGGCCTCAGTAATCTGGTGCCGCACACCCGTCTGCTTGCAAAATAAATCGACGGTCCGGTACTCTCCTCCACCGTCAGTGCGCAAAACGTGGATACGGCAGTCGAACTCCCTTTCAAACCAGCATAAGAAATGCTCGAACATCTTTGCGGCACGGAGGAAAGACCGTGCCGCAAAAACGCGCACGTAATTGCTGTAGTGATCCACAAACACTACGAGAAATCTATTTCCACGCCGATCGCGTGGGGTTATCGGGCCTTTCAAGTCGCTGCATATCACCCCACCCACGCGATCGATTGGTGCGTGCTTCCCAGAGTCTTGCTTGGTCTGTTTCGACCTGTGCCCCTTTCCCTCTCCGCAGGTCAGGCAATTAGGACGTGAATGGTCCGTAATTTTGATGCCTGACCTCGGATCTCGGGCCAATTTTTCGACTGCGTCGTAGGAGATATACCCGAGCCGCGCATGGAAGTGATGTAGGGTGCCTTCTTGCACTTCATCTTCTGTCGCGCTATCACTTGTAGATAACACGAAACGTTTCTCTGTATCTTTTGGGCCTTCCCGCCCGCGTCTTTCGCTCACTTGGTTGCCTCTCTTGAGCTCTTGCTGCGGACAATTACGTTTAATATGTCCTTCAAGGCCACAGCCGTAGCACACGCGTTTACCACCCTGTTCGTTTACGGAATTTACAGCAGGTCTTCCGAAACTTTGACGCTTGAACTTGTGGGATTCGTCATCCAGTTCTTGGGCCCAGGAGATCAATTCCTGCGCCAGCTGCAGGTAGTCTTGCCTTTGCGGATTGTACCGCAGCATCAACGCAATTTTTAGTCTTGGTGCCACGAATTTCACAATGTTATCCACAATAAACTTCTAACTGAAATCGCTCTCGCCAGCTAATGCAACCAGTATAAGAAATTTCGTCCAGCACCTTCTGGGTCCTTTTCGCGTGAAAAGTTGAGCTGCCTGGAAGTGGGAGATATTCACTTTGAACGCGCTCAGCATTTGTTCCAGCACAAAGTACAAACCTGGTGACACCTGCCACCAGATGCCAATATTGACCTGGAAATACTTGAGTGCGACACCTTCCAGGTGCACCCCCAACTTGTTGACCTTCAAACGCTCATTCCATACAAAACCGGAAGCGATTTCTGCTATTTCAATAGCTTCAATGAATAATTTTGCCCATTGCTTGAAACCCGACTCTAGGCCTGCGTAAATTTCGGCTCCAGAAAAATTTTGCACACTTAACTTTGGGATTTTAACCCCGTTCGCATTCGCCACTGGGTTACCGCCTAAATTCCCAGGCGCACCCATGCCGGTTGCCACTCCAGGCACTCCAATTCCGGCCGCCATCCCCGGTATATTCATCCCCGGCGCTTGCATCGGTGGTGGGGCCTCTTCGCCGCCCCTTAGACCACCCCCGCGCCCAATACCGTCTTCACCACCGAGGTCATTCAGGGTCATCTTCATCCCGAACGGCCCGTGGTTTTTCAGGGTGTCCCTAAAAGCACTCACGTATTCGGATTCCTTGTTGGACCCTGGCGACGTGCTGGGAGCCGACCCTTGCGACCGCGCCTCTTCAACTGCTTCGAGGCGCCGGTCCATGCGCTTGAGGTATTCCAAGATAACCTCCATGTTCGGTTCTGCCTTTTCGGCCTTTTCGTCATCCATCTTTCAAAACGAGAACGATACCTTAAAATTCAAAAATTAAAGCGTAGTCGTAAAATACCAACAATCCACACGAGAAAACAAAATAGTCTCCAGTAATCAAACGAGAAACGAAAAGTCGTATCGAGAGAGAAACTTCAATTCAAATCACTTCCAGTAGTGTAGGTTATGCGGTTAGAGCCCGTAGTGTCTTGGGCTCATAACCTGTAGGAAAGTCGGTTTTTATAAGCGGCAGACACCAGCAATGTAGTGTCCGGTGCCTGCAATCCGACTAGAAATTGCGTGCACTCCTGTTTTTCCACTTGGACGTCCGACTTAGTCCCTTAGATTGAGGAGACGCTCTACACCGCACCACCACTTGTAGTGACTGCTCGTAGTGTTGTAGGGTAAAAAGGATAATAAAATGTATTATTAAGTTATTAAGCTCTGAACCGTACTTTATAACCTAAAATTGGTATGTAGTGGTCAACGCTGTTTTGCTAACTTGCAATTTCATTTTCACTGAAAACTGTCTTCGAATTCCAACACTAACCTCCTGCCTCGGCAGAAGATTTGGCAGAGGCGCTGAAGGGAGCGTTAACTGACGCACTTCAGTCGAAGCCACGCCTGCAGACATGGCTTGACAGCTGTTCATACAAATTTACAGCTTACCAAAAGAACGGAAACCAAACTGAAGAAAAGGAGATACAAGTAGGAAACTGCCCATGTTAACTGGACCAGAATAATCGACCTCTTCGAACTCGTAGTAGTTACTCACAAGTTATGCTGGACAGTCTGGAAGCAGAAAGTAATCGATGCCTGCTACTTAATGAGGCGCAGTCACCATTCATTATTAACTCTACTCACGAAAGTGATAGGTACAAGTAGCCGCTAAGGGCCAACAGGTCCAGCCGGAATGGATCCACAAGGTGACAAGAACTAAGGACGGATATTCAGCACCACAAATAAAACAACAGGAGGAGATTAATACATTCAACCCCAAGGAAATACTCAGAATCGGAAAGCCAACGGCTAAGGACTATATGCTGTAAAGCCTGGTCGGATCAACGAAAGGAGGAGCTGAGAGACGGCAGTGATGATGAATGGAGAATAGTCCAGGGATTAGCAGAAGGGTCCATCATCTCGAGACAACTCCTTCATATTTGAGAGGAATCATGACTATGGCGGATAGATTAACGCTAATGTTGACAATTTGTTTACAGGTAGAAGGTTGCTTAAAAGCACCCTTTAAGAGCACACGAAGCTTACAGGAAAGTATCTCGCTGGCAGTGACGGTTAGAGGGAAGGGCTCCCCTCAACTGTGGGAGACGCTAGCCCAAATCAAGACGATAAGTTACAACGCAGCGATGCACTGCCTTAATTTTCATTTTTGCACACGGGATATAGCTAAAAGGTTTGAGCTGGTCCAAGTTCCCTATCATGAATATATTCACGGACTGAAAACCCAACATGCACCAGTACCGACCCTGACAACTCAAACGGTATGGGCTCCTCAACGGGAAGCGCGTGGGGACAAGCTCGGTTGCATGCCGGATGACACGATTATAATCCGAAACGTCACAAGGAATCTGGACATCACGAAATTGTACGCATTTTTAGCGTTTAAAATCACAGTCAGTTTCCAACTTGACGATTTAGATAAGGGTGGTCCGATGTCGCCGACTTCGCTGGATTGGGAGCTGGTGGTTAAAGCAGATAACTGCCCAGCGGCGGTACGTAATATTTGGCGAATTAGCTGGTGTGATTAACGTTGAAGCACCCAGCTACTAGGGGAAGGAGACACTGAATCAGATGCGGTGAGGCGGTCCATCAAATGCGAGGCTACCAGATCTCTCAGACGGACCTCTTCGAGAAGAATTGCTTAACTGTGGCGGTGGAAAGAATCGCAGTACCACCATCAACTTTTCGTACAATGGGAGAACTACGAGACGAGGTACGTAAAAATTGTGAAAAATATAACGAAATGCGCCGAAATCCCAAGAGCGTAGCCACAGGAGAACAACCAAAAAACCTCTAGGACGTAAACGAGCAGCCCCAAAGTGTAACAGTAGCGACAGGGGGTCCCTCCACCAAACAAGGTCAAGACAAGTGTCAGGGTAGCGAGAAAGAGTCCAACACAGAGAAAAAGGAAGAGTGGGTATTAGTATCCAGAAAACATAAACAGCAGAAAGAAGTACAGTATCCGCTCCCACTTCCGGAACTGCCCAAAAATTATCTCTTTTCAAACTTGGTACAATTAAAGAACATAAGTATTGATTTGTACCACTACTGTGGTACTCACTCTATTAGTCATTTGCTAAATCAAACAGTAGCTGTGACTCAAGGTGAAAAAGCAACAGTTATCGATAAAAAAAAGTGACCTGTTGGGGAGCTCGTATATCAATGTCAGCCAGTGTCAGTGATACAGTTCTATGAAAAGTGTTACAACAAATGTATCGCTGCTCGATTCAATTGGACGAAATTGGACGATCAAGTGCGGGCCTTGTGAACGTTTTAGCTAGCGGCTCCACGCTGCATTATGCACCAATGATCCCGATCCAACAAGCAGATTTACTATAGTCATCTAGGGCAAGGCAAAAGTCTTGTGGGTAGTAACAGAGAACTGATATACATTTGCTCTATTACACGCTGTTCCTTCTAAAAATGGATAGCCTATATTATCTGATCATTTCTGAAAATCCGGAAGCGAGAGCGGATACTGTAGTAGCAGTAGGTTCCTCTATAGATTTGCATGTATCAGAAACCCAATCACACAACAAGGGAGATAAAAAAATGAGTGGACAAGGACCTCCAGCCAAGGAAGATGCAGAGAATAATCAAGACCAGCTGGAACCGGTCCCAGAACCAGAGGTAAAGGATAAGGAGGGTCCAATATGAAGGAAGGAAATGCCAAACCAAGGGGAACACGGAGAACGAGGCAGCAGGAGAACTCAGAAAACCTTATTATAGAGACACAAGTGAAGAAGCGTCTAACCGAAATACGGGAGGACGTTAGAAATGAAGAGGGCTCTCTGAACCTATTTCAGTGGAATTCTACAGACACAACGGCTGAAAAATCGTGGGCGTTCGAAGCGGCAATGGTAGCGATGGGACTGCAAAGAGTAAAAACGCCGGCGACTGGAAATTGTCAAGCGTACAGTATGGTAAAACCGTTGTACAACACCACAATGGAGCGTCGCAGCAAGGAGCTAAACGAGGCAACTTCACAGTTGAAGAAGGGCTGTGTAGCAAGAGCTCTCATGGATTTTGCACTCAAATCCCCGGCGGGAATCCGAAAATAAACGTTGAGAAGTCTGAGACGAGGCTCTGAAAAGATTTCGGCAGTACAATCTGAGAAGGAGTTCAGGGCCTACTTGCAGGAGTATAGAGATAGTACATCAGCTCTTGATCAGGTTGTCCCACCCAGTATATGGGGAAGTAACGATACCTTTAGCTGTATTGCCACGCTTCTACAGAGGGACATTTTCGTCCTCAGTCACGATCCGATATCCGATCAAGTGGGTGCAATCCATTACGCACCCGAAACGAAGATTACTCAACACCGAAAGTTCGCAACATGTGGAGAATGATCCAGCTCAGCTGGCGCCCTGTATCCAATCAGTGATTAAATTAAAGGAGGCTGCGAGAGGTGATGACACTAAATTACCAATTGTTCTGCACTTTGAACAGGCACATTACCAAACATATATACACGGGTGGCGACAGAAGTATGACCATTCTGAGGACGAATCGGATATCGAAATGACAGGTGGGGATAGTACGGAAGGCACTAGCGAATTCAGAGGTATAGCGGGTAAGCTTAAGCTAGCACGAGTCCGACCAGAGGCAGGAGAATCCGAGCAGAATGACGAGGTATCAGCGGACGCAGCAATATCGAATGCGACATTACATCAGGCGAAAGAGGAACACAGGCTAACGAGGGTCCCAGTTACCAACCCTAGCAGCGAAACCCAGGTCATCTATAAGGTACGGCCGGAACTCAAACGATATATTGAATGAATGTTACAGGGAAACGATCCCACAAATCAGACCATCTTGTCCTTCCTCATGGACAAAATAGCGGTTACATCAGAAGAAGAACAGATGGCGGTCATTCGAGCTGATGTGACGGATGAGGCTATCAGATATCAAATAAAGAAACGCTATCAGACATCCGATGCTATTTTACACCAGTGGTATACTTATTCAAGACGTCTCCTACTAACGAAAAACGTGGAAGAAGCACAGGCGCGACTTACTGGGAATAGTGAGCACTCAGCATCCCCTAGCATGAGGACACTATCTGCGGGCAGTGGTGGTCAGAACTTAACATCATCCAAGGGCGAACAGGAGAGACCAGTACAAAGGGAACTTTTTGACGAGCTCGAATGGCAGATGAGCAATACTCTACAAAGAGGGACGGGGGTGATGCTTGGATTCAAGTCTGGAATTCCATGGAAGCGGCATCGAATCAACGGACTCACCAAGTGATTCCAGCTGTGCACTCAGCGATGGACGTTTGGAGAAGAGCTGCTTATACAAATACAAGTTGTTTCCTCCACCTTCTGCACATATTTAGCCACCATAATAAGATACTAGAGGGACTGGGACCACGATTTGACCTCAGAAAGGGCGGAAGATCTGTTGGTTGGCGTTAATCGAAGCTGGCAAGCAAGTTACTGTTGGAGGCCTACCCCCGAAGAACTTTGCAGAATGGGAGCAGAAGGTGTCCGCTGTGGAAGAAGAAACTGTCAAAGAAGCAGTCAGAAATAGCACTCTAGACTGGCTGAAAATGCGTAGACAAAGATACGGAGATCACCCCATCCTGAAAATATGTGACCTCAAAAGAAGACTGACTTTCGCTAAGGAAGCACTGTGCGCATTCCTCTACGCGTCCAGAATAGCGGCAATCTTAGGGACCAACGTGTTGGAAACGGATTCGATTCTGATTATACTTCAACGACACTTTGAGGCACGTAAAACTCTACCTGCCTACAATGACATGGTGAGGAGATTAGACCAAGGTAAGGATAAGGCACGGACGAATTTGCATTGCTTGATGGACCAGATCGTTGTGTCTGGTCAGCCACAGAGGGACAGAGACAACATCACCTCAAGGGGACAGCACGGCAATGTGAACACGACGTCTGATCACCCCTTATTATTTTAGAAAGGGCACTTTCATGGTTACATCGGTGTCTGAGGAAGTACCCCGGCTACTATGCCAAATGGATGCATATGGACAGAATCGTCAAGATAGACTGCTCACGACTAAATTCTATCGGGACATAACTGCGCCTACTATTCACTGCCATGGAGATTTGCGAGTGGTGACGCAAAAATGTACGTGGTTTCAAGCGATCGTCGCAGCGATCGCTTAAATTTGTATTTATTTAAACTATGCTAATATACTGAACAAAACGATTTACATGTTGCTTCATCACTGGGCCAGTTTAATTACGACAGCACTGAAAACCACATTTGGATGAAGCTCATCATCGCATCAGTATATATCTATACTGAATCCTATCATGGATGAATGCATGGAGGCAAGCCAGTACACACGGGGAGCATGTCTATTATCTTCTGCAAGAAACGCATGTCTTGTCTACAGAAGAGGCGGAAATTTTAACGGAACAATGGGATGCAATGTGGGCATACAAAGGAACGAATACACGACTCGCGCACTGGAGCATCACTAGGACAAAACAAGGTGGAGTTGGCATGCTTTTAAACCCATTGTGTGCACAGGGTGTTGAAATTTGGCACCCGGAATTATGGAATTTTCGGACGATCGGACTTAAAATAGACGATTGGTTAGTGATGAATGTATATGCGCCTGCAAATAACTCAACAATAAGAGAGAAATTTTTCAGCAGCCTTCAAGAGTGGAGTCAAGAGGCGGAATACCAATTACCTGTCGGAGGAGATTTCAATTGCGTGGAACAACCTACATTGGACCCTTTAGGTGGTCGCAGAGGGAACCAGGCCCTCACCCGACTGATAGCAGCTAAGGAAATGCATGATGCCGCGTTAGTCCGACACTCTCTTTGGGATAAAGATTCGACGGTGGCAGAAGTTCAATTCACGTTCTGGAGAGCAAAGATGGCTAGCAGAATAGATAGACTCTATATAGCAAATTCAAGGTACGTATGGGCTCAATGGGTAGAGCCAAGCTGACCGTTAGGCTTCTCCGACCATGATCAGGTCACCTTACATTTGAGAAATCCGACAACTACAGTACGACCACATAACAAGACACACAGACGTTTATATTCGATACGACATTTTCGCCAGGAGCAAAGCAAAGGGGAGATACGCGAGGCGGTGACGGAAGGGGCACGGCAAAGGGTAGATAACACTTGGGATCACACCCCAAGAAGGTGGATCAACGCATTTCGGAAGGTACGAAAAAGAATGGCACAACGGAGACGCAGTAATGCGACAAAACTACAACATCTACTTTTCGACAAAACTTCGACCAGAGGAGAGATATTGCTAGCTGAAGTGGCGAAAATTACGAGGTGGAACAGGTATGGACGGGGACGAAGATATCAGAGGTCGACTGCGAAGATACGCCAGCTTTTCCGGAGGACATGGATCTGGGAACGCAACCAAACAGTGTCACAAATTGATATTCAACAAGAGGCCCCTACGACTAAATCGACGACTATACCTGATAAATTTGCATGGGTGTGGGAGGAGATCTTAGGTCGAAGCCATGGGAAGGTAAGTATCAATAAGTTAAATCAGCCTTAAATTCGTTTATGCTAATCCCAGGCAATCGAAGGCTAACCTCAGCGGAAAACTTGACTTTGATGGCACCAATTAAGGAGAACGATGTAATAGCAGCTATAAAAATTCTGGAAAGACGAAAGGTGGGAGGGCCGGTTGGTCTAAATAACGATTTCTTTAAGGACTTCTCAGAGGACATAATGGCATTTCTAGTAGCGGTCTGCAGCGAGATCGTGGAAGGAGGCGACCCCCCAGTCGTTCCTTAAAGCGTCTATAAACTCGCTCCGCAAGAAAGGTGACTCACCAAATACTATGGACTACAGACCGATTTCGCTACGGCGGACCAGTTATAAGTTTTTTACTAAATCTTGGCGCGTCGGCCCCAAGGCGGCGGTTGGAACCGGCCGTTTCAAGTCCCGATTTATCTTCAACTTTTTTTGGGCGTCTAATTATCGATGGACAATTAGGATTTGTTTACGGCAGACGGATGGATTGCTCGGTTGTGATGATGATGGATGCGCTCCGTGAGGGGATTGCTCTTCCGAAAGTACCACGGGCAGACTGCCGACGGATTATACTGCTGAATTTTGCTGAAGCATATGATACCGTCGACTGAGACTATCTATTTGAGTGCTGGATAAGTGCAGGGGTGTCCACTAGCATCGCTCGTGTTAATTCTGGCTGCTGAACTTCTTGGAATTGCAATGAAACAAGCGGGAAATATCCAAGGAGTACCAGTATCCGGAGGGATATCCGGTTACACCCACAAATTCTCGGCGTTTGTAGATGATTTGTAGATGATTCAACAGTCTTTCTTTAACACTCCGACAAATAGGTAAGGTGATGGAAGTGGTGCATCGGTTCGGGGAATTATCTGGGCTACAGGTTCAGCCAAACAAATGTAAGTACATCTTTTTAAATGCGGGAAGCATATGTGACAGATGGGTAGGCATCCCAGTGGTACAAAATGGGGAGACGACCAGATAGTTGGGCTACAAAGTGGGGCCACAGCCATTAGCTAACAAGAACTGGGCTGTCAGGATTGAAAAAACTACTCACTGCGACGGAATGCGGCACTTCTATCGGAGAGAGAGTTCATCTCTTCAACGGGATAGTAATCTCAGCTATTCTATTCACAGCCAAGATGTTCCATTCCGACCAGAACGAGATGAAGATGTTGGTCACTTTACAGAAGAATTACATATGGGCAAACTCAATGGCAGAAGGACAGATTAAGCATAAAATATCGCAAAGGTTGCGCGCGCCGAGGTCAGCTGGAGGAGTGGGCCTCATCTCAATACCTGCAGCAATCCAAACACATTTAGTGAAGGAGGCAACCGGTTGGCTTTTGGAATCGCGGAATCGGTATATTCAGGCCTGGAGAAATTGGAGTAGACTCTCCGGCTGGGGTGCGAGCACTACCCAGATCTCCCCTAGATCGCCAATAAGACCCTCAAGGCGCAGTAAACGACAACCAATGACAAGTACAACCATGCGATATCTCGAACAATACTAAGGGCCAACGACTATCGAGAAGGAAGCAGTACTAGGCTGTTCATCTGAAGACTGTGGACAAGGGTTTTTGTGGACACCACAAAGTTGGTAAAAACATTTTATTGGCTAAATACCTTCATTTTGAGGCGAAGGTAGTATCTAAAACTGCGCGCCAAAGTTATAATTCGAAGCCAACAAACACCGCAGTATTCGCGCCAACCATTGGAGTATAGTGAATTCAATACAGTGTAGATCGACCCACCAAGTAGGGCAGATGTGGTAGATATGAGCGAGAGAGAGAGCGGCCATGCGATATAAAATAACGTCTAAAGTCGCTTAACGAAGATGCCGACTGGTTTTCAAAGCGGGGACTCGTAGTATGTGCGTGATAGATACTGAGTTCTGCTTGACGTCGTTATGGTTTATTGCACTTTAAGGCTAAGTAAATTATCCAGCAAAGGTAGATCTCATTTACTCTTACTGCTTCGCACTTTGATCCCCCTACTAATTGGTCTAACTTTCTCATTACGCAGACGGAGCATTAAAAAAATGCAAGGGAGCTCCGTTACTTTAATTCCAACGCCTAAGGCCCCAGACATGCGCTCCACTGGCCGAAGTTTTTGGCAGCTCTGCTGGGTGCCGTCGCGCTGGCGTCGAGTACTAAATATTTATGCTGCCTGTCCGTCGCCACAGGACTCACTCTAACGACTCCCGATCTCACTGTGTCGTTTCAGTGCTCCAAAACGGGCGACAAAAAGGATACCAATGGACACCATTTTGTAGTGAACGTTGAGGTTGAGACGCTCGTATTAGCGCTCTGAGGCACAAGCGTCGATAAAGTGTAGCTTTATCTTTTTTTCCTTTTTGGACGGGTGTTTGATTTTTTTATGTACAGAACTTTCCCATCCTCATTGGCACGTACAAGGCCGATAATGACCAAAACATAATTTATCCAATTTTAATTTGACTTAAAGTTTGTACGTTGATAAATTATTTTCTGTCTGGTTGATAAGGCACTGACGTCGGTCTTTGTTTCGTTTGGTATAGGATATTCACAAATGTAGCGATGAGTAGCGTCGAGTTAACGGTCCAAATCTCTACAAAAGACATGTGAGGGGATAATTTGCTAGCTCTCAAGTGCCGTATGACGTAGACACTGACGATATGTGCTTGATATTATGAATCAGACATGTTCTAAACTAATTGATAACGGATCTATTCCTACCGCTTGCTGGCGAAGTTTGAATGAAAAGTGTGTCGGCGTCGACCCATTTAGATACTACTGGTACTAATAATGCAATTTGGTCTGTCTCTCATAAAACAGTGATATGAGTGGCACGACAACCGCACAACTGCAACGGTTTCTTGATGAACGCAATTGGCGGAGCAGCATGAGCATGTAGGACCAAAATTACTCTTCTTAGTAACAGACGCGTACGTAATTAAAGTAGCTCTGGCACGAACATTCGAGTCCATTTCGCATCCCAACATCACGAACGTACTGGGTGTCACGTGGTTGGCGGGTACCGATTTCGCGGTATTGACGGACTTTATGGACGGGCAATTTAGAAACTGTACTATCAAACACGGGCCATCAGCATCGCTCCAGGTACGTACAGGCAACATGATACTGAACAAGCAGTCGCTGCAGCTGCTCGATTGAAACAACGGCCATTTTCTCTATCGCATCGTGCTGCACTTTCAATCTCTTCGACGTCCAACTTTCGACAAAAGGTCAGCTGGTCAGAGGATCCCAACGACTCGTGTGTCCAGGGGCTAATCAAGTGTTTGTTCATGTTTGCGTGAATAATACGGAAGAGAGAATGAAAGATTGAGAAAAGAGGGGTGATATTGAGCTCGTTCGTAATGGTCAGAGAGACGTTGAAGACGATATGGACAGTGTGTGGGCTTTTAAAACCGCTTGTCAAGGCGAAATGGTCTTAATAAACTTGTTGAGGGTGAACGTGCGGGGAACGAGCAACCAAAACCGGGGGTTCACTTATTTTTGCGCTAACAAGACGCCTCTTCTCCATGTGGTGTTAATAGTGTGGTTTTTATGAGCTCCATGAGCTCGACGACTGCTTGTAGCACCAAAACGGCGGTATCTCTGTCGTCTAGAGCTCGGAAATCGTCGTGACGTGGGATCCCGTACATAATATCAGTACCAAATCCAGTAAATGTAAGATCGATATGTGGCCATGTGGTGGACAGTGACTTGACGCCACGACCGTCAAGTATTCAATCTCAGGCTTGCTAGCCAACACACCGTTTCTCTTCCGTCTTCGGTGTGACACGGAAGACAACAAGTAGAGTCCTTACAGTGAGTCAAGTGAAAGCTGTCGTACGCTTCCTGGTGGCATCGTTTCGATAGATGGCGAAGAAGATGGAGTATTGTCTGCAAGCCAAGACAAAAGTGCCGTCGATTTACATGTCAGTACGAAGCTGCAGATGTGTAGTGAGGTGGCATTAGCGCTTGCGTGACTGCATGGTTCCAAGCAGAATTCACTCGCGTCTAATCCGCAAAGCATTCAGTATGGACGGAGAGTGCGCCCTTGCGATTGGTTAAGCAGAAATGAGGCACCACGTTGAAGTGCATGTGTTGTTTGTTGAGCTGAAAATTTGATCGAACTACTCCCAGTGCGCAAGAAACTACAGAAACTTGATTAGATTCCATTTTTCCATGCACGAGTCATGTGTGACACAGTTGTCAAGATAATTGTTAAGAAGACCATGGAGTGCAAGCTCAGTCTTATTGAGTGCATGAATTGTTGATCTGATGCATGTACTTCACCTTAAGCCGTCATTGTGGGTCTTTAATGCAAAGCTGCTCTATTTTGTCAAACTGGTGCACACAGAAGTGACAAACGTGTGCACCAAATTCAATAGGTGTAAAAGCTTAAATCAATGGTTATATTTACTAAAATTGACTCATAATTATTACACAAAATCCGATTGGCCAAAATAATTTTCGTTGGTCTTGAAAAACGTACTTTTGAATCCGACGCATTGCGTGCTCTGCACACATTTTAATCTGATCGCGTGGGCTGACTAGATAGAGATCGTTTAGACATTTCTAAAATTGTATTCTCGTGTAATATCGCTGCGATGGTTGCGTTATGCGAAGGATTTACACCCTTTTCCCGGTCAAAGTTGGACTAGTTTCGAACCAAAGTTGGATTTTTTAGGTTTTAAAAAAATGAGGTTGCATGCAATGTCGGATTCCTTAACAAGCAAAGTTGGACTGTTTTCGTACTTTGGGGTGACATAACTGTGCACAACATTTCTATACGCGCCATGCCTACGGAGCAACAAAAGAAGCCAAAGACAACTGCCGCGGAGCGTCAACGAGTCCTCGATGCGTTCGACCGTGGCGACAACTGGCTGTCTATCGCGCTCGCGAATGGTATTTCGCGCAGCTCCGCGTACGTCCTAGTAAAAACTCGCCAGATAGAGGACAAGAAGCGTGGCGGTCTGCGCGCAAAGTGCATTAAGATGACACCCGAGATCATGATCTCGCTCGAGGATGCTGTTGAACACAATCCGACGATTACGCTCGCTACCATGCGGCTGCTTATTTCAGCGAGCACGGTGTGGATCTCAGCTTGTCTACCATCAGTCGTCATTTGACAGCTCTAACATACACGATGAAAAAGCTCCGATTGGAGCGGAACAGTATGAACAGCATCGCGAACAAGATTGAGCGCCGCGAGTTCGCATTGAAGCTGGAATCGTACCGGGCGGAGGGTAATGTGATTGTTTACTGTGATGAGACTAATTATAATGTGTATATTTCACGCACAGTTGGGCGCGCAAAAGCAGGTGAGCGTGCAACGACGTCTGTGCCAATCTCGCAAGGAAAGAATCTACAGATCCAGTGCGCTGTGTCGAATGGCGTTGTTGTAATGGAGGTGAATTTTGTGGTGGGAAAAATTGACATGGACATGAATGTATCTTTTTTGCTTGACACGTTTATCAGTGCAATGCATTGGGCCGACAATCAAGCAACCTACCGTGGCAAGAAGATAGTGCTAGTCTTGGACAACGCACCTGCTCACGACCGAAGTGAAGAGATACTTGTCGATCGACTCCTTGAGAGCAAGCCGACGCTACCGACAGAAAGTCTTGTTTTACTGCGTCTCGCGCCCTACAGCCCTATGTGCAACCCAATTGAGGGTTGCTTTAGCGTTATGAAAAGTGCCATCAAGAGTTACGTTGCCCTAAACCGCGGCCGACTTCGCTTTCACGATGGTCAGTGCATTGAGGCGCAAAAACTTAGTCTTCTTCGTGAAGCTGCAGATTATGCGATGGAGAGAATTACTCCGGCCATCGTCTTAAGTCATGAAATTCACAGTGCAAAATGGTGGGAAAAAGCCAAGCACATGGAGGATATGCGTCTTGGTGAATAAGTCTAATCAATATAGGTACTCGTGTTTGAAACAGTTTTTATTTTTTACTTTATCCATACCAATACTTCGAATGTAGCTTGATGAGATTCGCATTCGTCGGGGATGAAAGAATGCGGTGCTACTTTCGCAACTGCTACCAAAACACAGAGGAAATATAAGAAGGCATCTGTGAGCCACGCCAGCTGACCCGGAGTTTCTCAATTAGGCGCGCTTTGTGTTTCACACACCACCACAGCTTTTTGCTTTCTAGACTGCGTGGTACAAATTTCCAGAAGCTCAAAGTAGCTCGACACAGCGTTAGCTGGTTGACGGAATCTGGGAAGTGGTTCTTGGCGTCGAAGACGAGTTTGCTGTAGACAGCAACTGATCCGTCACTTTGCTGCCAAAAAATCCGTGATTGTTCGGCGCGTACACGTGGTATGGAATTGGTGCAAAAATCCATGAATGGAAGGTCAACAGACTGCGCGACTTCATAGGCGCAACGTTTTCCATTCTCTGTGGTCGAGTATCCAGTCGCGACAGCCATTATCATTTCTCGAGGGCAACTAAACATGGTGAAAGGCCAGTTGTGTGAATTAATAAATCGTGAGACGCCAAGAAAACGAAAATGATCTTGTTGCGTGGGCGTTATGATCGAAGCAAGGTGGCAATTTTCAATACGGCGGTCCATAAGAAAATTCCGTAGTCGTTGAGTGGCAGTGTCTGGACACATCAGAGCGAACAGGACGTCGTCCAGTGAGCAAAACAGCCGACTAATAGCCGTCACTGCAACGGTTTTCCCAGTCTTCGAAGTATGCTAACTTTGCATTGCGATCGACTTACATCGTGACATGTTCACGTGACTGAACGTTCTTCCACCGTTTCTTGTCCAGATTTGCCTCGTTCACATCGGCGATCGATTCCAATCTAATTTCTTGACAATAATGTAACGCTGTTTCTAATAATTGGCCTGTTAATTCTTTGCAATACTCGCGATCTTGTTGAGATAGATCCATTGGCTAGCTACTACAGAGCAAAACGAAAACAACTCGTCAGCATGGTGTTTGTCTTGCAAGGCCATCATGGCCTTGTTAGGGCTAAACATGTTTTTACCAGCCAATCGCTCCGGTATGTCCCTATTTACACGCCAAAAAAAGGTTGACAACCCCTTTGACATACCCTTCATTTTTACCTTTGTGATATATCTCGAGGACTGACGCAGCATGTCGTCAGAATGCTTTTACACGCTTTTGTTGTTATTTCTCAGCATAATTAACGTTTGGCGTTCAGCATCATGTGTTCAAGCCAAAGCGAAACTTACTATTGATCCGGATGCTGGCTTGAGCCCGACGCAAATGATACAAGCACGAGGTTACGCCGTTGAGACGCACAAGGTCATAACTGCCGATCGCTATGTGCTCACAATGCATCGTCTTCCCAAAAACTACGTTGAAACCCAACGAAGGTTGCCAGCAGCAACGAATAAGCCGGTAGTCTATCTGCAACACGGGCTACTTGATAGTTCCTACACATGGGTCCTCAATTACCGCAACCAAAGCTTGGCGTTCATTCTTGCTGATCTTGGTTTTGATGCCTGGCTCGGTAACAATCGAGGAAACAAGTGGTCAAGGGAGCACTTGGACTACAGTACCACTGATGACAGGTTCTGGGACTTTACATGGGAGGATATGGCCAATTACTTCGAAGTATGATTTACCGGACTTGGCTCTTTTGTACATGTAGACACGGGGCATCTAAAATATTGTACACAGTTATGTCTCCACTAAGTACGCAAAATAGTCCAACTTTGCTTGTTAAGGAATCCGACATTGCATGAAACCTCATTTTTCCAAAACCTAAAAATCCAACTTTGGTTCGAAACTAGTCCAACTTTGACCGGGAAAAGGTGTAGTATCAGACGGAAAAAAATGCTCACATTAACCATCGTGTTGATGCCAAAACACCTCAAATAAATGCCTAAAAATTCCACTGCGTAGCGAAACGCAATAGTGAAAGTTGTACCAAAATTGGAGCTATAGTTTTTCCGATACTTTATTTCTCCGTTGTGCACCTTCTTTTCCTGAACAGACTAGTACAAACCTTGATTGCGGACGGTATCAGATAAAGAAGAATCATGGATTGCGTTGAAGCGATCGTGTCGGATGGCTTGGTCGAAGTGCGCAAAGTGATAAGATCAACAGACAAGCGATCACGCTCGGCCGTCAAATGCCGGACTTTAATAGTTCATTAGTAAATATTCAACTTTTTTATAGATCAAAGTTTCATTTTTCCAAATGATATAATTTTTTTCATAAAAATGAAACAATTATTTTAAACATCTTTCTTCCAACCTCGATTGGTCACGGGCTTGATCAACATGGAGGGCAAGAGGTGGTTATAACTCACACGCGAGTCCGTCAAACGCTGAACCAAGTCGGCAGATTCACGTACTAGACGGTCAATTTCAACCTGCTGGCTGAACAATCCGGCGCGAAGCGTTCGTTTTGTTTCAGATAAGGACACCAGCTCAGGAATCGCATCCTGAAGACCCATTCGCAGTCGGCTGGTGTCCGCCGTTCCTACAGAAAGTGAACCAATCCCTTCCACTAGGAGTGTCAGCTGCACCAAGTAACGAAAAGAACGACTCGGAAGGGACCAGGTAGCAAACCTCAGGGGCGGACGGAAGGTAGTTAAAGTCGCCGCTTGTGGACGAGAGCTAGCTAAGATCGAAGTTGTCGAGGGAGACAGATTGGATAATCCGGCGCTTGATCTTGGCGGTGAAGTCCCTACCGGGGGGCCATGCGAAAGCCTGAGGAGAACCAGGGGGCGGGACCGAATCAGTCATGATCGCCAGGTGGAAAATATCGCTATGGAGTGAGTCGAACCGCAGTCGTTGTGTGGCTGCGGTTAGTTTCAGGGACGGCTGTGGTGGAGTGAGCCAGAAATAAGTGGTCCACATATGAATGATGATTGGTGGTTGCCAGGCACCCATCAAGATAAAACGGTTGATGAGTGGGACAGGCTGGATCAACTTAGGATGGTGTAAGTAATAACGGGCTATCGTGAAAACGTGGAGAAAAGTATGGTGTTGCCGTTGTCGCACCTTGTCCCAGAGAATAATTGATCGGCCAAGTATCACGACCTGACAAAAGTATCCAGACGCCGGACCGGGTTGATTTTAAAAGCCGGACTGATCAAGACATGTGTAACGAAGCTGGTCCATAGATGGTTTGGTACAGTGATTACGACGGAGCATGATTCCGATTATCTCCATATTGATTTTAATTATATATTTTATGCAAGAAAACAAAAAAAGTATTAAACAGCGTTATTAATTTAAAAATTGTGAAAAAAGATAACGATTAAAATTCTTTCAACAAATTTGATTTTTTGGAGCCAATTATCGGCGATCAAAGTGTTTTCAACCAGACGCGAGAGCAGAACTCTTGTCAACTGGCTAAATGAGCCGAATCATCCTGCAGAAATGAAGATCAAGCGTATAAAGAAGTTCCTATGTACAAGATGGTGAGCTCCATAGGATATATCGGCTGAAGCAAGTTGTGAAGATCAGCAAACCGGCTTCGAATCGGCATTAAAGGACGGGTCAAGTCCAACCTCAAGAGAAAGACTGATTTAGAACCGACCTCTCGATCTTAACGTATGTTCGAGGTTAAGGACAGCTTTGCGCGAGCAAAGGATGTTGATTTGAGTTGATTCCGAGGTGGTTCGAAGTGATCTTGAGGTGATTCGGAGATGGTTCCGACCTGGTTTCGAGCCGATCCGGACCAGTTCCGGATCGGTCCCGAAGTAGCTCCCAGGTGCAGAAATGGAAGGAATCCAGTCAAGATCAGTGCTGGAACCGGATGCAGAGCATCCCAAGAAGCCGATCCAAAGCTGGTTTTAAGCTGATACCCGAAGATCGGGCTGGTTGAAGATCGGCCGAGAACGGAGATCAGCTGAAGATCGTTCAAAGTGGTACAGATCAGGTTGAAGAAGCGTTGAAGATTGTTTCTATGGTGGTACCAGGACAACTTTGTGACAAGATGGTCAAGATTGAAGTATGAGGGTGTCACGTAGGTTGGTGTATGGTACATTAGGTATTAGATATTGCATATTAAATACTTCATTTTTAAAGGCCATTATGATTCTACTTCGAAAGGAAGGAGATTCGAGTAACGCCTTAGATTGCAGGCTGATTTCCCTCCTGTAATCGTGTTACAAAGTTACAAAATATTTGCTAAGGTTATTGCAACAAGATTACAGTCATTCTCGGGGTACTTATTGGTGACACCGAACAAGGTTTTGTAACAGGGAGACGTATGGATAAAGCGGTCGCGGTCATGATGGCCACATTGCAGAATCAATCATCCCGACGATCAGAGAGCATGAACAAGGAGCAGGGATTTTAATTCTGGATTTTGCTAAGGCGTACGATTCCTTAGATCATGGTTACCTTTTCGCGATGTTGGATTTTAGGAACCATCTATAACGTTAGTGACCACACTTTACTATGGTACATCGGCGGGGTTTTTGGTAAACCACCAAACGTCGAATCCGTTTCACGTAACATCTGGAATCAGACAAGGGTGCGCGTTAGCACCATTATTGTTCATATTAGCGGTCGAACCACTAGCTTTGTCGATTATGCAGCCAAAGGAATTAGACAGTATCTACCCATTAATAGGACAACAAGCATCGAAAGGCAAGTTTTCAGGGTTTGTTTGCTGACTACTCCACTGTATTCTTGAACAAGGCAGAACAAGTGCTCCCAGCTTTACGATTGTTGCAACGATTTGAATAATTGTCAGGACTGAAAGAGCGGACAAGCAAGAGTAACTTCTTATTGTTAGATCCAGATACACATCTAAAGGAATGGTGTAGAATTCCTGTGGTTCAACCAGGAGCCACAGTTCGATACCTAGGATATGAAATTGATCACGGAAATATAGGCATGAAAAAAACTGGGCATTGAGAAGTATTCAGCGGAGATTAGCGACGGCTACGCAGTGTCGAGTGTCGATGGTAGAGCTGGTGGCTCTATTTAACGCAATAGTAATACCTTCCATTCTTTTTACGGCTAAAGCTTTCCATCCACCAGTCGATGTTATGAAAAGATTGATCCAGTTTCAAGTAAGTTTATTTGGAGGAAAACAACCAAGGACGACGACCAAGCAAGACATCTTGCTTTATTTATTGCAATACAATTTCAACGCTTAAAGGAAACAATTAAATGGTTAATTTCTTCTTAAGATTCATATCAGAGAGCTTGGATCTGGAAAGGAATGGGTAAATGAGACGATCAACCTATCACCACGACCAGGATTTAACTCGAGTTCTATACAAACCCGATCATTATAAAGGAAATCGCTTGAAGTTGTCGAGGAAATGGTAAATGGTTGGGACCAGACATTACACAAATTCAAGATTTGAAACATTATGTCAATTAACATTTGTCAAGCTTGATTAGACAAGATAATGACAGCAACATTTGCATCACGTGGAATGACTCCTGGACAAATTATCACCAAAAAATTGACGTCGATATAACCCCTCATCATGGATTAATGTCGAAAAATATGGAGGCTTTCTGGGGCACGTTTAACTGGGCGGGAAACCCATGGATTAGAGATGAACCACCCTCGCGGCGTGGGAATGAAGCCATGAAAGTCTTGTCAGTCGATCTTCCGTTTGCTCTTGTACGTGAAATGTCGTCGGCGTTGATGGAAGAAGGACGCAATGCTATTTGGAGTCTTCAACCACTTAATAAGCAGTGCCCCTTAGCTCTCATGTACCTCGGGCATGATCATGTCCGCTGTCAGCTGTAACTTATCTACAACATCCGTAGGAATAGGAAACGTTAAGTGGATTTGTCGAATACCTTCATATTCAGGATGCTTTTCGATGGAATTCTCGAAGTAGTCCTTTCTGCTTTGCGAATTCGCCGAATCTCTGCAATTAGTTTTCATGGCAAGTATCATCACCTCATTCATTTCTCATACCTACGCAAAGATACGACGCTGGTTATGCGCAATAGTCCTAGCTTCGCTTAGAGTGGAGATAGGCAATTATGTTGGAAATCCTCCAAAATACAACTTTTCGGGCCCATACATTGTTCAGAACTATAGTTGGCAATGACTGGGCAGTCCCGTACGATTAAGGCAACAATCACCCGGTATCTACTGGAAGGTGTTAGAAATAGAACAAGAGAAAATTACCAAGTGGAATGAAAGCGGTATTAAGGTTGTAGTTTGTAAACCTCATCCTCAGCTTCACCGTTTCCCTTGGTCTTTAGATGAAAATATCCAGTCAATATGGAGGATACGGGCATCGTTACGTAAGTACTATAAACAATTATACTTCAGAGCTATGGCATCAGAATTACCGTCCGTAATTCAGCAATGGTCTGAACGAAGATCGCTAGATTCCTGGTGGACAGCAATGCAGGATCAAACGCCCAAAAAGATGTGGAAATCAGGATACATTCTTACTGACTACCATACATGGTTAATTTATAGAATGCTCACTATGCAGTTATATACTTATCATTGCAACGCCTCAGGGTAGATTAATGTATTTTGGACGAAGACTGCAACAGTACGAGATCTGATGTGGCGCATATAGTGTGGGAATGTGTAAGAGCTGAACGCTTCTGTTACGCTTCATAAAACACTGAGCGGGTACAACAGTAAGCAACCGGGATATTGTCCAATATCAAGTGTCAATAGCATTACGAAAACCGCCAGATATCTCAATAGCATTACAAAAGGGAAGTGGCTATTGCTACCGACTGAGAATCCAAAGACCTAATCGCAAAGAGCGCTCTAGGATCGTTCTTTACACCTATTCCTTACCGGGATCCGGATGGGGTATACACATGTATAACACCGGAGAGCCTCTCATTTTTGAGGCCAGTCCGTCGGCCCTTCGAACGCGAGCCACTGCCACGTCGGACGAGAGCGACGGCCGCGGATCCCTAGAGCAAGCGTGGATCCACGGATCCTCTCCACCGACAGAATACCCCATCGAAAAAACCTCATAGTTGCTACAAACACAGCAATACCTAGTCAATTCCAGCGAACGATCTGCTACTATGAAACTATCACCCAAGGAAGCGATGAAATCACAATTGGTACCGATTCGTATCGATGAAGTCTAAGTCTCCGTCGGCACTTCGCGCCCCAACCGCTGACAAAATGTTGTATTCGTCTTGCTTCTCTACACTTGGTGATTTTTCTTTGGCTGTTGTTCTTTTCCGCAACGCAGTGAGGCGCGCTCTAGTGGCAACGGGGCCATGCTCCAGTTGGGGAAAATCATTTATTTCGTATGATATGCTACCCACTCGCGTTTAAAGTGAATGCCAGAAGTGATGAGCTCGTTGAAGAGCTGGTTGAAGAGCAGCACAACTTTTCTTGAAGAATGGAGCGTGCATGAATCAAGTGGTAGATCGCCGATTCATGTTTGTCTACGATCGTCTTTTAGAGCAATGAAGGTGGGGAACTTGTTTGTTTTTCGGGGTGCAGCTCGAAAAACTTGCGAATCTTTCACAAGGTCGAGAACGGAACTGACGTATCCTTGGTGGCTTTAACCTTTAGGGTGGGACGTTCGCTGGCTTATTGATTAGTCGAACGTGGCTACTTTTCTCCAACAATTTTGATGGATTTCTGCCGTAAATTTCTTGTTCTGTTTGCGATGCCCCCACAGCTACAAAGAGACATAGAAACACAATGTGGTGGATTTGGCGCCTTGCTTACTGCATTGAGACTGCAATTGTGTACTTGATCGACATTTTTCAACCAATTGTCTACTATGTTTTTCAGTATTGAAATATGTTAGCTATACGACGAGAAACTCCTGACGTTGCTTGTAGTTTTGAAGTTCTTTTTGATGTTATTTAAAACTATAACGAAGTATTACCGTAGTAATTGTTTCCTCTAATGCTTTCTGAGTTAAGCAAAATTGTCGTGGATTACTGTACGCAAGTGCACATTTTGCTAGAGGCTACTGTAGTTGACTTGTCTGGGCATGTATACCCCAGCAAAACCGACTCCACTCGAATCGGTCCACAATCGGTCTAGAAACCGACCCCGTCGGTGTGGAAAGCTCATTCTTCCACACATAAATCGGTGTCAATATCACGTGCCTTACAAAAGGAAATGCAAGACAAATACAGCTTGCAAACACATGACTACCAAGATAAAATGAGAAGACTTTGGCGGGGAATAAGTGGGATCGCGCAAGTATGGCTGTGGTAATTGCGCCACCAGACGATCTTTGAAGGAAAACGAAAAAGCCAAATGTAACATACCGATTACATTTGGAACCAATGACTCTATGAAGTAGCAGCAGTAAACGGACCCATCTCAAGAACGTCAGATCGAGATTACAGTTACGTTTGCAGTGCTATTTCAACATTACATCAGCACCATCGATCACGATGAAGCGACATGACAACCCTTCCAACGAAACATCCATCACTCTCACCGAGCCTAAGTTAGTGACGCAAGTACATAAGTTTATAAAAGCCAACAGTTAATAAATGGACTACCATTAATATTAGGAATCAAAGTTTTATGCATTAAATATATTCAGTTTTACATTTACCTATGTATACTTTCGCGCAATCATTTCTTTCGCACGTGTGCTTTTAACACAGACACCGAGACCCCAATACGTTGACTTCCCCGTTCCTCGCACGATTTTCTACCATTAATATCATCTCCTTTACATGTCCGTTGTGTACATTGACATAATCGAGCTGAGTAGTATCTTTTGTCGCATTACACTAGCATGTCTGCTGTGGCGAAATCCACAGCAAAATATTTAGCATGTTCATATCATTTTTTGATCGGGGATTAGATCTCATTGAGCTCGTCGTAACACCGAACGAGTGTAAAAAGGTGCGTGCAGACGGCCCCACCAGCACTAAGCTTGGTGCAGTGTAGATCGCCTTGTAGACGAATAAAATTCTACTCAGTCATAGCAGGTGTTTGCTTTGGTCGTCATCACCTGTCACATCGGTTACGTCTTCTTTCTTATGGCCATCTTTGCCACCTTCTTCAACGGGGAAGCCTTGAATCAGCATTTTTGTTTGCTGCTTCTTTAACTTCTTCTTTGCGTTGCTAGTAGCAAGACCCTTGTTGAGCGTCTCGTCCGCGATCTTGTCCACGAGTAAGTTCTCAAGAAAATTTGCTTGTATAATCGTCAAACTGTTCCGTTCGAGCCGGTCAAGCTGACCTGGAATTATTCGCCTTCTAGGAGCTATCCTCGGAGTCCGACAAACATTTAGGCGTTGTCACTCACGCCAACCTACTCGTGTTTCTAATCTAGCGTGTTGTTCTTGGGGTCATAGCTCTGGTACTGTATGTCCACATATGCACAACGCCTCTGTTATTGTGGGGTAAACTTTGACTCATCCTTTGACGGTCATCGGGGGCTCGCAACCCCCAAATCAAGCATTCATATATCAGTTGGGACCTTCACCGGATCCTACTATCATGAATATTCGATGGGATACACTACTGGCAGTTTCACGGGCGGTCGTGACTTTCGGCCTCACAACACTCGCGTCGAGCTGTCCTGGCTGCTGTAAACTCGCGATAGCACACATCTCACGCTTAGTCATCACCGCGCGATGTCACGCAGGACGTCGGTAACGCCGATCCTTCCAAATTGCAATGTTATGTATGCAAGACACCGAGCGGCAGTCATTGTAGGGTTTTCGGCCTCGAGCAGGTGCCTGGGCTGACAGCGAGTTATTGAAGAAGTGGCTTGATAAGGCATTCCGGTTGGTTGACTCTAGTAAAGAAATGTGCCTCGCGTGGGACAGCATGCTTGTGCATATCTCTAAAAATTCTCAAAGCCTAAGTGTGCGACTAGAAACGTTGCGATGTGTGTTGTACCTGGATGCCTCACGCCGTATTTGCAAGCTTGTGACCTCGGGATATAGAAGAGTTTCAAGGATCTTCTCTCGGTCGAGATCAATGCGTGGAAGTTGTCGGACCTACACGCGGTTCAGCAACCTACGCATGCCTAGCGTAGACACTGTGAGCGAGGCGTGACACTGATGAAGCGACAGTGCTTCGAAGTGTTAATACGGCTTGATTTGCTTCAAACTATAGTGACTGGTTTATTGCTAAGCACGCTGTCTTCGGTCAGAAATTTAAGGCTAGTTCCGCCAGCGACGACCACAATTTGGACGCGGACACTTTTAATCTGCAAGCCTGGACGACTCCTCTGACGACATTTCAGTTTGTTAATGCGTAGAACAGAATTAGTTCCCTCCACCCAATTAAAGCCCGGTTGGTCAAATATTCTCGGTACTATTCAATTGAGCCCGGATTTTTAAAAGGGCAAGTGCGTTACATGCTCGTTTTATCAAATGCCACTACTACTGAAATCGACAAACTGTCAGGTAAGAAACGATCAAAATTTGAGGGTACATTTGTTTATAGATCTGTTGCAAGCATAGGGCGTTTTAAACTCGAGTGGAATAGTGTAACAGGCTAGCTGTTACTGGCTTACACTGTAAAATTGCAGTGA
>MIQA02005686.1:0-16710 GCA_001887855.2 Sclerospora graminicola
TACTACAACAGGCAAGTAGACGGATGGTGGAGTGAAATTCCCACCCTGGTGGACATCATGAACAAGATGTTAAATGCTTTTCATACAAGCATCACACCAGCCCCGTCGATGAAATTGTTCACGAGTAAAAAACATCCGAAGCGGAATTGGAACGAACACTACTTATACTTGGTGGCCATTTCCGAGGCGGTGGGCGGCAGTGAACCGCTGGTAGTGGATAATATCGTACATTACGCATCTACAGAACTAAAGACAATTCTGATGGCAAGATATAATCACACGAGGACTGATTATCTACGTCAAGCCGAAGAGCTGTGCCAGTTCGCGCAAGCGGTGGAAAGCGATGCGAAACAAGGAAGAAATTACGGCGTAGAAACGGTTAATTACGTGGAAAACAAGCCAAAAGGATGGAAATGTCACGCCTGCGGCGAAGCCGGACACTTTCGGGCTAAATGCCCGAAAAGGAAGGAAAAAAAGATTGAATTTACGTTAGCAATTGTCGAAAAGGACTCGACTTTCGAACAAAACAAATGGATCCTCGATAGTGGCGCAAGCATGCACATCGTAAACGATGATGCGTTTCTTCGAGGATCGGAAGACATAAAAGGAAAATGTTTTCAGGCAGACGGAAAAACACTGAACATCTCAAAGAAAGGCTGGGTCAAGTTACAAGTGAAAGTCGGTTTGAAAATACGAACAATTAAGTTGGAAAACGTGTATTACGTGGAAAACCTGGCGAGGATTATACTATCCTACGGTCTACTCGTGGAAAAAGGCTGTGAGATGACGCACATCGACGGAAAAAGAGTGATGAAGCACCGTGAAAGTGGCGAAGCAATTTTCGATGTGAAAATTACGAATAAAGTGTTCACTGTGGATGTAGAAGTTAAGAAGGAGCGCAAAAAGGTCGAAGAAACAGTGTTCACAGTTTTGGAAGACAATGAGAAAGAAGCAAACAACGGAACTGATGTTCAAAAGGGGTCTCCAATGCATTTTCATGCAAGGCTCGGACATCTGAACTACGATGCCATCGAGCGAATGGCGAAGGATCCAAGTTTTGGCATCCTACTCACTGGCAAGACAAGATTAAACTGTCTTACCTGCGCACAAGGTAAACAGTCAAAGAATGCCAGATCGAAGAAAGACAGCGGCCTAAAGGCGCCTACGGATCGCATCGGTGGTGTGATATGCTCTGGCTTAAAAGGACCTATCACACCAAGAGACAGATTTGGAAACAGGTACTTGATAAATTTCGTGGATTTCAAATCAAATTACGTACGGGTTTTTCTAGCGAGGACAAAAGACGCCGCTGCAAAAATGTTCGAACACTTCTTAGCGTTTTTCGAACGACAATTTAACTGCAAAATTCACGTGCTAAGAACGGACGGCGGTGGAGAATACCGGAATCTGGATATCTTCTGCAAGAACACGGGTGTTATCAGACAAATGAGTGAGGCGAACAACCAGTCAAGCAACGGAAAAGCTGAACGTATGCACCGAACCATAATGAATATGGCTCGGTGCATGATATTTTCTTGTGGCATTAGTCTTGCGTTCTGGGGCGACGCGGTGCAATACGCTGCATACATTGTGAACAGAAGCCCGACAAACGGAAACAACAAAAGAATGTCGCCTTTGGAAGTTCTTACAGGCAAGAAACCGAACTTGGGAGAGATTGTCGCTTTCGGTTCACCATGTTCGGTGTACAGGAACCCGGGAAAGAATTCCTTGGCACACAGGTCACAAATTGGATTAATCGTGGGAAAAAGCGAAGAAGTGAAAGGATACAAGGTATACCTGAAAGAAGAGAGGAAGGTTGTCGTGACTCAACATATAAAAAACATCGAGACTCTGGACGAAAATCAAAACAGATTAGTGAAAAAAATATGGAGGAAAACGAAGATCAAGAAGGAGCGAACGTTACCAGCACTTCAACGAAGACCAAGCCGCCCAAGAAGAAGAAAGCGTGGCAGCGGGAGAAACATCAAACACGGAGCAAGACAAGAAATGAAAGCGAAAGCAAGAACGTCGCCCAAGAAGAATCGAAGGATGAAGATGAGGAGGTAGGGTTACTGAACTTGATCACCGAAGTTGACCCAAAATCCTTCAATCAAGCGATGAGGTCCAAGAATTCTGACAAGTGAAAAACGGCGATTGACGAAGAGATCACAGCTTTGGAACGAAATGATGTGTGGAATGTGATCAAGCGGCCTAAAAATTGTAGACCCCTTCACACTAAGTGGGTCTTCAAAACAAAATTGGATGAAAATGGGATGAAAATGGGAAAGTTGAGAGATACATTAGGAATCGACTACACGCTTACGTTTGCTGCAGTAATTGAAATGGGAACGGTGAAGATGATTCTGGGTCTGGCATGCAACTGGGGTACATGTGCGAAACACGGAGATATCCCGAACGCGTACGTCAAGGCGCTCGAAGAAGAACACGAAATTTACCTGTATATTCCGCAAGGAATGAACATTTCCGAAAAAATCCAAGGCAACGAACAAGTTTCAAGTTTTGTATTGAAATTAAAGAAGACACTTTACGGGCTGAAACAAGCGGGACGGCTTTGGAACAAGTTACTTCACGCAAAATTGTTGGAACTGGATTTTTTGCAGAGCTCTACGGACTTGTGCTTGTACTACAAGGCATCAGAAGGAGCTACCACCATTGTCGGAGTGTATGTTGATGACTTGCTAGTAACCGGTACCAGTGACGAACTGGTGGACAAGTTTTTCGACGATATGAAGTCTCTTGAAATTAAAAATCTCGGGAAGGTAACCAAATTCCTTGGTATGCGAATAGTCTACGAACAAGACTGCGGATACAAGATCGACCAAGAAGTGACCATCGAAGGAATACTACGAGATTTCAAGCTAGAAGAAGCGAATCCTGTGAAGGTACCCATAGGCGGGGAGTATGAAGATTTGAATCTAAAAAACGACGAACTTTTGTGCGAGAGCAAGACATCTGGAAAAATAACAATCAAGGATTTTCAATCGCTTGTCGGCAGCTTACTCTGGATTTCAAGATGTACGCGTCCGGATATAAGTTTTGCGGTGCACAAGGTCACCAGGCGAACACATGCCCCGAAAACAATGGATTGGGATTTAGCGAAAAAGATCGTGCTATATCTTAAGGGATCAAAAGCATTGAAGCTGCAAATGAAGTCAAAAGCAAGCGATGATGATGGCGTGGAAATTAATGGTTTCAGCGATGCAGACTACGCTGGAGCAAAGGACGACAGAAAATCGACTACAGGTGGAATAATTACAATGGAAGGAATCATCGTAAACTGGATCTGCAAAAAACAGGGTGGAGTATCTCTGTCTACCATGGAAGCAGTGTTTTACGCTGCTTCGAAGGTCGTAGTAGAAATGATCGGTTTTTACGAATTACTACGAGAAATTGGAATAAAGGTTAAACGACCTATGACCCTGTTCATGGACAATCAAGCGGCTATAAAGGCATTGAGCGGCATGGAAGGAACGTCGAAGATGAAACATGTGGACATCAGAGCAAAATTTATTTCGTCGAAATTTAAGGATGGATTAGTTCAAGCTCACTACATATCAACAAAAACCATGCTAGCTGATTTACTGACGAAGGCGGTACCATATCCAAGGTTGAAGGAATTACGAGTTGCATGCGGATTGGAATAGTCAATGGAAAATTCACATTGAGAAGGAGTGTTGAAAATTGTCCGTTTTGCTGATATTTCTGGTGAAATATCATTTTTGGAGATTTTCGGTAATTTTGTCCAATACGAATTTAGGACATAACCTATTGTTGTGTTACGGACTATTATTAGTAATGACCGGTTTATCAGAATAGTTTTTGTCACTTCCCAAAAAGGAAAGTTACGAAACTTACCTTTTGGGATTGTGCAAGTAGCTAGGGAAGCGCAGGACTAGTAATGACACTTCTTAATACACTTATATTTGAACAAGTTCCTGTGGAGTTTGTTTGATTTATTGTTTACAGTCGGCTATTCAAGACTCCAGTTTCTCATTATTGTGCTGCTAATATGGAAAACAAGAATAGACAACAATACCATCAGGAGCCCCACACCCATCACGAGTGTGGAAAGAGCGCCGGTCCCCGTACATATTTTTTGATAAAAAAAATTAAATAAAATAATATGTATGGGAAAATATCTAAATAATAAAAAGAATAACCATAAACACGTTAGTGTTTTACACGTAATTTTCGCACTGAAGACAATACCGTCTGAGACACCATAAAGACAGTATACGTTAACAACGCGCCGTTAACGAGCACTGCGTGGGCACTCACAGCTACGACCCCATCAGGTAAATTGCCAGCCAGCACGGCCATAAATTCAGCAAGTCAATAATGGCGCATTAAAGGAACTTGCGTGAAAAAGCTCGGCGTGTTTTGCCGTGTCTCTAAACTTTTTCTAGCACATTGTAGCATATATTGGGTACAAAAAGGGCTCTTATTAGTGACTCCCGTGTACCAGCGGTACAACCGCCATATAAAAATTTCATAACAGTTAGATGTAAATGTGAAATTTAAGTGTTTCTATACTCTCCAAACAGTGAGCGAAGCGAGCGGGTTACGCTAGTACAAATACAGAAATATTACCATTTATCTATGGTAATAGATATGACCATACTATAATTAATTTAAAAAATGTTCCTTTTTAATTTTTAATGAATAAAAATATACAATAATTATTAAAAGAAAAAATCTAATAATTGGTCAAATGAAATTAAAGTTTTATTTATTTTATTTATTTATCGAAAAAATCCAATAATTGGTACTTTTAATGAAATTAATGTTTTATTTATTTTATTTATTTATTTAGGTATCCAAAAAAACAAATAATTGGTAATTCAAATTTTAATTTATTTTATTTATTTATCTTAAGAACTGAAAAATAGAAAAAAGGTACTCCTTTTTAATTCCTCCGGGGCAAAATAAACGCACGATCGGAACAGAAAGGTGTCCAAAATAAACGCAGCAAATCAAAAGTGATATTATGGAATTATCATCTATGACGAATATTTGCTAAACAGAGTTTAGAGTCGATAAGGCCAAAAGGCCAAATGGGCGCGAATCACTGGGGTAAAAACTACTTCAAAAAATCATTTCGGGCCCGCAGATAGAAGGGTGGAAGGCACTGCTGCTGCTGGATACTGATACCAAGAGCGTCATTAGCATGGTCATGTTCCAGTCTAATATCCTGCAGCGCCAAGTTTTTCTTGTGGAGCAGTTGAACGGCACACGAGCCCATGATGCACCTCAAGGCCGTCGTATTCGTGCACCCGACGGCACGCAACGTGGAGATACTGCGTCGTGAGCTCAAGGCACCTAAGTATGACCTATTTTCCTATATATTGCCTGTTGAGGCACTCGAAAAGCTTGCAGAGGTCGATGAAAAGAACTTGTGATGCAGGTTCAGGAGAACTACGCAAACTGGTCTTCAGACGCTGTGAACGCTTCGTACACTTGTAGAATGCAGAAAAAATAATGCAAACTGCGCATATATCTGGTAAAAAATGTTCTCGACTCAGCTTTTTTTGTTGATCACGGATGTAATTGCACTTCCAACGGCGTTCGATGCTGTTAACAAGAGCGACTAATTGATTTGCAAGAATCGATTAAGTTGCTGTCACCACGAGATAGTACACTGAAGAATTTCGGATCGATTGACAAAATCATTACTGCTCTTCATCACCTCAGCGTCAGAAGTCTACAGCGTTCAAGATATACACGGATTCTACTCGCCTATTCTCACAGAATATACACGCAGTCACACGATCCGGAGGAACATTCTGGTATTTTATCACTTCCAACATCAGCGAAGGTATTTTGGCTCAAACGACGTGCAACAAACTGCATTTCAAATTTTTGCTAGCATTCAAGAGATGGATGGCTTTACAGTGGATCTGAGTCTTCTCCTTAATTTAGAGACACTATAGGATCCTTGCAACTACTGCGATGCTGTTTAAGCACGGAATTCGCAGTAACGTCGTTACTTTCGCTTGTTCATAGTCCGCTGGTAAGATTAACAGCAAAGACGTTCACCGGTCATCAACCGGGAGACTGTATGTGTTCTGGCAATGCAGGAGACAATTGTTGTGTGGCTTTCCTGCCAGCGCTTTACCTTGTGTTCAGCGTGTCAGAGTTGCTTGACAGCAGTGCTCTTGTTGAGAAATTCAACCTATTGATCTCTCTAGCTCCAGCACAGTTCATCGCTACTCGCTATATGATGGCAGCAAAAGCTTGGACTTGGGGCCGTGTTCCTTTTTTGAGTAACAATTACGTTACGAGTTTGAAATCATTGGTGAGCCGTGCGAACTGCTGTCACCGTACGAGCTGTTGGCATTCGACGATCAACCAGGAATTGAAGTCAGCGGCAGTTCTGTTGCTATCACGCTAGGAAACGACCTTCTGAGAGCTATCAAAGATAATTTCGGGTCAAATGGCATGGATTTAGAGCTGATCTCAAGAAAATTTATGAATAATGCAGAGACTCGGGTGGATGTATTCGGTATCTTAAACTCTGCGGCTATAATAACTGAAATGTTTGCACGATCTCGTAATGAGTCACCAAAGCCGATTTGAACCCACTGTGGACTCAAAAGTACATGAAGAATCGGCATGTTACCGGAAAGATAATAAACCGATTTTATCTGAACTATGAGCACGGATAATCACTTCCGCCGTCTTCAGCGCTACCAAACAGCCTTGTAAAAACTTTTGAACGGACTGCAATTGACTGTTATCTAGTAACGACGTTGATGATTCTATTTCCTACATATGAAGGAGTTGACATTGTGCGATTTCTATCACGCTATAAGTTCAGCCCTTCGGCTGGTTTTCTTTGTCCACGAAGCATTGTAACTGGATATTATCATAGGACGCGAATTTCCTCAGGTAGCGTTCGGAATTAGTTTTATGTCATGAAATTGACTTCATTTGTCAAGGCGACTTGTTTTTGGCCCTGTACTGGCTTTTAGAAGGTTTGTGCGGGCGGCAACGTAGGGCGTACAAGGTGTTCCTAACATATACGTACAACACGCCCCTCCGCTTGCTAAAAAGTTGGAGTTAATTCTGTAGCGGTGGCGATAAAAAACAGTTTTGTGTGATGATCATTCTATCATGCACTTTTCGCACGAGTCAGAACGTTCGTTGGTGTGGAATGGAGTGGTTCGCTGTCATGTGGTTGAAACGAGTGGGTTTTTATTGAAGGCTTGTTGACCCTGACAGGGTTTCTCTAGAAACGAGCACAATTTTCGTTAGCCAGTGTCGAACGAGAACGGATGCATGATTGCATGAGTGCTCCTAGACCGACTCCAGAGGTCTATTTTATTCAATAGCATCGAGCAAACAGCTCGGTCGAGAGCCGCAAGCGCCCGCTCGTGCATGGTGACATCACAAGTGATGGATACTGGTAGCAAACCTTTTCTTTCGCAATGTCGTCTTTTCTATGTGTGGAAGGGCATATCTTTCCCCCTCACACGCGAGGATAACCAAAAATGTTGTCCAGCGTGTCGATGCTGAGCTGATTGAACACTTCAGTGACGACGCGGACCAGGTTTTCGTACTTTGGATCGCGGCAAAGAAGCCTAGATCCAAAACATTCAGGTCTGGTGAATTGGCGGGTGGAATATCAACATGATATTCCAGCCGCTTGACGTCCCAGCGGCTATGGTGTCGGGATCGTGCAAAGCCACGTGGGGCGTAGCATTGTCTTGTTGGATCAGAATCGCTCGCCCTCGATTTTTTCCTGGCCACTTTGCCTTGATATCGGGAATGATTCTGTTGATGATATAGTCTCTGTAGAGCTGGCGATAGACCGACGCAGCATTTCTGGTACAGATAGGCCCCTTCATACTCGCCAACGAGTCACGCTTTGCGATGTACGTCCCTGTCAGTGGATAGAGGTCAATCTTTCCGTTGAACATGATCATCCGGTGGGGGTCAAACCTATTGAATAAACATTGCGGGGTTATACAAAATGAAAAATAACAATTTTAGAAAGTACATTGGTCTTGTCACAGCGGCTAGAAACATCGGCTTGGGCATGAAGAGGTTGCTCTGGCGATCATGAGGAGGAGGATCCTTGTTTTTAAGCAGCAAATCAGCACGTTCATCCTTGTCTTCATTGAACCACTTTTCATCAACGTGGACCACGTCGTAACCCGGTTCGAAGAGCATGTTGGTCTTGTCAAGGTGCCCGAACACGAACTGATGTCTCTGGATCCTGTTTTAGTGATGAACTGATGTGGTCTGTCACGCGACGTAGCACCCCTTCTACTAGCAACTTAGAGAGCGTACGTCTTGACACACCTGCTGCCGTCGCCATCCGCGTTTTGGTCGAGCGCTCCTCGATCGATACCGCCCAAATCCTCGCAATGATCAAGGTGCGATCGAGCGGCTTTCGGCCAATCCTACCCTTGACGTGAGAGCTGTAGTCCCCTCCCTCGATACCCGCCGCTACAGCTTTTACATGACGGGACCAGATTTGGCTGATTGTCGAGCCGTGGCAACCATACTTCCTGGCTGTATTGGCGATTGCGCAAATGCGAAGGTGTTGAATTTGCATCCTTTTGATGAACCATGAAAATGGATGAAATTTGTGCGAGACCGTCATAGTGCATATTTTGTACAGTCTAATATAGGTTAAGAGTAATTTCGACAGGACAACTTTTAATACTATAAAATATTTATCACTTTTACTTTTACGCCTAAAAAACGCCTCGGATAGGAGTCAGCGCCGTCTTACTAACAGACGACTGGCACTGCACTCCCGGGGAACCTCACCTAACTAAGTGAACACTAGCACGTTTGCAATTGAAGTGACTTACGTTTTACTGTGGATTAATTACTTTTCGTACCTGGAGATTTGGTGTTTGGTTTCTAGCAGGTCCAAGCATTTACGTTACGTTTTCTTGTGGATTTTTGCGCAGGTTTACGCTTTTTCAGTGGAATCTCGTATTTTACAACAGGTTATGAGCCCAAATTCTTAACGGGTCTCTTAAGTTTGATTATAACTACTGTTTCAAGTTAATTAATTTGGTAGAAGTCCCCTTGCCAGAAGGGTAATTGTGTCTGGGTTTATTGTGACTGGAATTTTTTAAAGATTGACTCTCGATTGTACTTCACGGCAAATATGGCTAGTGATGGAGAAAATAGAATGGCGGAAGCACTCACTGCAGTGATGGAGTGCATACAGAAGTTGGAAAACAAAGTTGACAAGCGTATGGATAAGTTTGAAAATGAACAAGCTCGTGCCAGAGATCTGGGGCAGTCTAACTCTTCTAGAGACAGCCTCAGGAATCATGGACCTTTCGGCGGTCGCATGACTATCGATGATCTCAACAGAGATGATGGAATTGGGCAAGGCGTGCCTGGGAACAATGCCATGGGGCAGGCAGGCGAGATGCCTGGCGGAAATGTAAACGTGCCACAAGCTGGTGTGCCTTTTGGAGTGAAGTTAACCAAGCTTACGATTCAGAACTTCACGGGAATAGAGGTCTACAAGGGTCTAAGAGCAGGTTTTAAGCAGTGGGCTTACCTGATCCTAGAAGCCCTGGAAGTGGCTCAATTAACTTCCGGTTTCCAGTGGAATGAGCGCCTGAAAGTGAACAAATTGGGGGAACGTCTTGAAGACATGGCCCTAAGATATTTCCAGACAAATATCGGTGCTTGGTGGGCGGGGTCTCCGTCGTTGGTGACTGTCTTGGAGCATATGAATAATGCATTCAAAGTGCATATTTCTCACCATCAAGCATCTGCAATGTTCGCAGCAGAAAAGGACCCTAAACGGTCCTGGACTGAGCATCTGCTTTATCTGGTAGCTCTGGCGCGTGAGAGAGAGCTACCAGATAAATTGATCGTGGAAAATATCGTAAAGTTTGCAGCACCGAATTTGAAGGTCGCACTCATGGTCAGATATAATCCCATGAGGCAAGACCATGTGCAACACGCTCAAGAATTGGTGGCATGGGCCCAAGAACTTGAGGACGACGAGCGGAAGGCAAGACGTCAACCAAGAATTGTTGCGAATGCTGTAAACAACGTGAGATCTGAAAGGGTTTGCTATGGATGCGGCGAAACGGGGCATATTCATCGGAATTGCCCCAGACCGCAAAGAAAATATGACCCTAAGAAGACAAGCAAGAAGGGACGTTCAGACACATTGTCTGAGCGTCGCTTCGTGCTAGCTACGACTGAAAATCCAAGTGGAAATTTTGGAATGTTTTTTCAGGGAAAAAATCCCTGAAAAAACAAACGACGAATTCTGGATCCTGGATAGTGGTGCGAGCCGACACTTAATCGGTGACCCAGGCCTTCTGGAGGATGCAAGGGAGTGCGGTAGTGAAGATGCACTGACACTCCCCGACGGTGGGAGCTTAACTGTCACGCAAGTCGGAAAGGTGACGGTGAAAAGTGACGAGTGGCCTAGCACAGAAATTGTGTTAAGCGAGGTCTACTATGCACCTAAATTGGCCAAGAATTTGATATCGTTGGGCTGTCTGAAACAAAAAGGGTGTCACATAGATGACAAGGATGATGGCATGGAGATAAGGCTTGGAAATAATTTTTCGTGTGGAACTTTGTGGCTCAATTTTCGTGGCGAAGGTGCACTCAAGCACTGGGAACGCTTTTCGAAAGGAGTTTACCGATGTGGTAATGAGCGTGCAAAATGAAGAAGCCGAAAACGATGTGCAGGAAGGAAGTCTATACCATTTCCATGCTCGTCTAGATCATCTTGCCTATGACACGATTGAGCGTATGGCCAAAGACCCACGGTCAGGAATTGCCCTAACTGACCACAAAAGACAAAACTGTCTGACATGCGCCGAGGGAAAAGGGTCTCGGTCGAAGCAACCGAAGCGGGACTCAGGCGAAAACGCGCCAATTGATCGAATCGGTGGAGTTATCTGCAGCGATCTAAAAGGTCCGATAACTCCACGCGACAGCAGAGGAAATTGTTTCTTAGTGGTCTTTGTCGACCATTTCTCAAATTATGTGCGCGTATTTGCCGCCCCTACGAAGGACAGGGCGGCGAAAATGTTCGAACATTTTCTTGTGTGGTTCGAAGGAGAATTTCACTGCAGAATTCACGTACTGCGTACTGATGGTGGCGGTGAGCTTAAAACGCTGGACTTATTCTGCAAAAGGACGGGAGTACGAAGGCAGGTGACCGAAGCTGCAACACCAGCCTCAAACGGGAAGGCTGAGCGAATGAACCGGACCATTTTCAACATGGTCCGGTGCATGATTTTTGGGTCGGGCGTGCCGTTAATGTATTTGACGGAAGCGGCTGAGTATGCAACGTACATACTCAACCGCAGTCCGACCAGGGCTAACCCAGGCAGGGCACCACCTATACAAGTCCTAACCAAGAAACAAGTGAATGTCAGTGACATTGTGGTTTTTGGATCCCCATGTATGGTTTGGAGGGATCCAAAAAATAAATCACTTGGTAAACATGCAGAGCGTGTCCTTATTCTCGGGAAAAATGACCAAACGAAGGGGTACAAGGTTCTCTTGCTGAAAGATCGGGTGGTAACGACCACCCGACACGTAACAAACATTGAGACTCTCGATGAGAAGTCGAACAGCCAGATTGCAAGGAATTTGGAAAAGGATGACAATGCAAATGGTGAAGTGAATGAAGGTCAAGCAGCAGAGTCGATTGCAGCCAAGCCGTCAGCCAAAAAGAAAAAGGGGGACGCTCAGCAGCGTGAAAACAAGCCTAAAGCCCGGAAATCGGCTAGGAGCGTGAAGAAAACTGCAAAGGCCGCTGCTGCGGAACAAGAAAAAAGGTTGAAAAGCCTCAAGAAGTCAAAAAAAAGGAATTGCCACTGGAAGGAGTTTCGGAGCGTGCATCGACTCAAGATGTAATTCGAACAGAAACTGGAAGCGCTACCGCGGCGCCGGAAGAAAATGTATTGTTCGCTTTCGCTGTTACGAGCACGAAAGATGCAACGAATGGAAATTTCGCAGCCATACCCGTCCCAAAGACTTTTCAGGAGGCGCATGCCTCGAAGCAGTCTGAAAAGCGGGCGGAGGCAGAACGGGCAGAGCTACAGGCACTGACCGATCTTGGAACGTGGAGTTTGATAAAAAGGGTGGAGGGGAAAAACCCTCTACCAACGAAATGGGTCTATAAGACCAAACTTAAGTCTGATGGGACAGTGGAGCGCTACAAGGCTCGATTGGTTGCGCGAGGCGATAAACAAGTGCTTGGTGAGGATTATTTGTTCACCTTCTCGACAGTGATGGAATTGAATAACATGAAGGTAATACTTATCATGTCACTGGTGTGGAAGGGACACGGGGATGTACCAAGTGCATATCCCAAAGCAGGCACCGAAACTGGGTATGAGATACATTTACGAATTCCTCACGGAATGGAAGTTTCAGAAGAAAATTTAAAAGTTTTCGGAGTGGAGACACAGAAAGACTTGGTGTTAAAATTGAAGAAGAACCTATACGGCCTAAAGCAGGCTGGTAGGCTTTGGTATGAACACTTGCGAGAAACTATGGTTAAGCTTGGTTTTGTGCAGTGTTTGACCGACACGTGCATTTTTATACGTGTCTCTGATGATGGTTAAACACTGGTGGGTGTGTATGTTGACGATTTACTCGTCACGGCGACCTGCGAAGATTTGATTGAAAATTTTTTCGACGAAATGAAAACTCTGGAATTAAAAAATCTTGGAAATGTGGAGAAATTCTTGGGAATACGTGTGGGGGGTGGTCCGAGCATCGGTTACACCATTGACCAAGAGGTCACAATTGATGAGATGTTGGTGAAGCACGGTTTGCAAGAAGCAAACACAGTACGAACTCCGATTGCGGAAATGGATATGGACGAAAATTTGAATGAACTGTTACCTGTGAAGGCAGATGGAAAGACGCCCAGCATAAAAAAAAATCAGTCATTGGTCGGCAGTTTATTGTGGATATCCCGGTGCACACGACCGGATATTTCGTTCGCAGTCCACAGGGCTACCCGGCGTACGCACGCCCCAACATTAGTGGATTAAAAAATTGCAAAAAGAATCGCAAGGTACCTAAAGGGTACAAAAGGATTGAAATTGCATCTGAGTCACGACAGTGGAAGTCACCTGCCATTGCGCATTGTCGGCTATAGCGATGCTGATTTCGCAGCCGACAAGGTGGATCGAAAGAGTGTCAGTGCAAGTGTGGTTTTTGTGAATGGAGTCATTGCTGGCTGGAAGTGCAAGAAACAAAGCACTGTTGCATTGTCTACAGCTGAAGCTAAATTTGTGGCTGCAGCGGAAGGTGGAAAGGAAGTGCTGGGTTTACGAGAAATTTTCGAGGAGATCGGTGTGCGTGCGAAAACACCGATCGTCCTAAAAATTGACAACATGGCTGCAATAAAGCAGTTACAAAATGAAGTGAGTGCTGCAAGCACTAAACATGTTGATGTTAAACTCAAGTTTCTAAAGGATTACGTTCAAAAGGGACGAGTACACCCTGAACATGTTGGAACCGTGGAGATGATCGCAGACCTTTTGACGAAAAATCTCGCCGCGCCCCGAATCGATGAGCTCAGAGGGCAAATTGGATTGAAGTAACTTTCAAATGGAGATGAACATGGATATATTTTCGATTTACATATGGTTCTATGATGACTACATTGGAAGACTACTCAATACGTGCAGCGATGGCGGTAACGGAAGGAGTGTTGAATTTGCATCCTTTTGATAAACCATGAAAATTGTGCGAGACCGTCATAGTGCATATTTTGTACAGTCTAATATAGGTTAAGAGTAATTTCGACAGGACAACTTTTAATACTATAAAATATATATCACTTTTACTTTTACGCCTAAAAAACGCCTCGGATAGGAGTCAGCGCCGTCGTACTAACAGACGACTGGCACTGCACTCCCGGGGAACCTCACCTAACTAAGTGAACACTAGCACGTTTGCAATTGAAGTGACTTACGTTTTACTGAGGATTAATTACTTTTCGTACCTGGAGATTGGTGTTTGGTTTCTAGCAGGTCCAAGCATTCACGTTACGTTTTCTTGTGGATTTTTGCGCAGGTTTACGCTTTTTCAGTGGAATCTCGTATTTTACAACAGAAGGACGCCGTCAATACTGTGGCAAAGGAGTCCGTTGACGATGGACCGGCGAGCACTGTTGCTGAGACGTTTCTTTGGAGGTTTGGTATGCGTCTTTGCTGTCATATTGGACTGCGGCGGGTAATCTTTTGTAGATCGCCGATCACTGTGTCCATCCATTTGCATACATCATCGGCCTCACGATGAACTCGAAAGACGACAAAAAAATATTGATGGAAAGAGGAGATAATAAGTTTTTCTTTTTATCCAATCTGTTTTCTCTAAAACGTAATTTTGAACCATTTATGATTATTTTTTGTGTGAATGCTGCGTTTATTTTGCCACGGAGAAAGTACCCGCAAAAGTCTTATAGATTTGAAAAACCTCACTAAATCACGTTTGACGGGTGTCAAATCTTTCCGACTCTTGAGAATGTAGCTGATTGGTCAATAAATATAACTCGAGATTCATCAATCTAGGTACATTTGACACTCAAAACACGGTGAATTAAAGTGGTGGATTCGATTGTCAAAAGTGGATGAACAACGAAATCAGAATAAGTTATGGTTCAGAGGTTTAGAACTTCCTCAATGACAGTCATGCTACCGCAACGCATCAAGCTGGTACACACGATCAAGCTCAAGATCAGGATAGTCCTGGAGTATCGGGAAGCGTCACCCTGCGTGACACGATCTGAGTTTGTTGCTGACAAGAACTTCTCGCGCACAACCCATAAGTGCTGGGACAACAATCTGGAAGGATGCTCGCCGCGCGAGCAACAAGCGCAAAGAAGCAGACTGTGAGATGTAGCGGTAGAAACTCCCTGTCGGCCCCCGTAGAAGATGCGCTCTGTTTTTGGAATGCGGATCAGATGCGCGAAGAACGTGCTGTCTCGAAGGGCGCTATCATCCAGCAGTGCGAGCACCTACTGCCCGGGCTTATGAATGGCAAGTCGGACACGGCGCGGAAATCCTGTTGCTCTAAATTTATGGCGCGCAGTTGTCTCACCATTCGGAAGATCTCTCACTCGGGTCGCACTAAACATCCGCAGCTTCTGGGTCGCAAGGAAAGGTTTGCATACAAGGTGACCGGGCTTTTAGTGGATTACTTTTTGCAAGTAGAGTCTGCCCTACCGCCACCGTTTGTTCTCTACAACATGGACCAAACCGCTGTGTACTGCGGTCTCGGGGATACATCGACAGTCGAGTTTATGGGAGTGACACGCGTTGCTGCAAACGGAGGTGGAAATGGCGGTTACCGCTGCATGATATGCGCGACAGTCGCAAGTTGACATCGCAATTTGTTTTCTAGGGTGAGCCGGACAAAGATGTGTACCAGCAGCTTCAACATTTCTGCGAACCGTCTGTGGCTACCTTCTCCGTGCAAGAAAACGCATGGTTCGATGAGCGCGCGATGTACGAGTGGATCGACAAAGTGTGACAGTACGAAGTATCAGGGCAAACTATCCTCATTCTGGACAGTATGAGAATTCATCGATGCACGTCTGTACGCGAACGGCTCGCTCAAATGGGTACGTACAGTGTCTATGTTCCCGGGGCTCAGACCCTCGCATTGGCGTATGTCGCAATTCAAGAAGAGCCTGCTCTACACTACCAGCAAGCCGCCCAGTACCGCGTGCGAGCGACGTATCGACATGTTCCAACGGTCATTTATGCACTGGGCTTGATTAGTAAAAAACTATCAAGAACGCCTTTCACAAGGCAGGCCCATTCATTCCTTTTGGACCCGCATCGCAGTGATCATTGACAAAGTAATAAATATAAAGAAGAGTTGTTTGCACCGTCGACGCTACTAGATTCACGCCCAACCCTTTGCTAAACCTCCACCCCTATTTGCACGAAGGTCCCCAAAATTTCGCCGGCTAAACTACGCGCCCACAGAACTGCGGAGGTAACATCAGTCTATTTTCAATTAACTATCAATACATATGCTTGTTTTGACTTCGATTCCCGTCGTCAACACTTTTGAGTTTCAAAACAGGTGCTACTAGTATTTCCCAATTACCAAAAAAAGATTGAATGAAAAAATCTGTGATTTAATTGGCTAACCGTTAATACAGAGGAAAATTCAGGTGTCAAGCCTTTCAGGTTGTCAGATCTATAAGACTTTTGCGGTCTCGAGCTTTTATGGCAGGATCAAAATTTTAATTTTTGTTTTATATTGCGCCGTGCACCATGCCGTTTACCATAACCAAGACAACGGCGAACTGTACGTGACGACACCTACATGTAGCAAAAACAAATGAATTATGTTCACTATCTATGTACTGAATTATAAACATCGTTCTTCACTTGTTGGTGAGCGAGCACCTGTTTCCTCGGCACCATGTGAGATAACCCGTCCAGTAGGGCGCCCCGCCCCTACTGGTTGTTGACGTTTTATGCATCAACAGAGGGTTGCCCCTGTTGATGTCGCTTACCAGCGGACTGTCCAGTCCACTGACTGCGTGGCGCCAGACGCGGCGCCATACATTCATGGGCGTAATGGCCCATCTTCGCTCATCGATTGCAGCGAAGGAACTTCTTGTTTTCGGTTGCCTCGGTGTCGAGGCAACTGCAACCGATAGGATCATAGGCTCTGGACCTCCTCCGCCCGCATTCTGAC
>MIQA02005686.1:17524-28340 GCA_001887855.2 Sclerospora graminicola
TAAGTCTGAAATTGAACTGTGATATTTCTACTTAAATATCACTTATGTAATGGCACCCCATTACAATTAATATCTAACGATTTCAGTTGCCGGTTATTAGGGAAGAAAAAGCGGCACGAGCAGTTAACGCTCGCAAAAATATGGCTACTTATGTGTTTAAAATAAGAGTTTTATAAATTTAATGGGTTTGAATGTGTTTGTTTTTGTCATGACAGGCGCGCATGTTAGACGGCGTGACCATCGTGCTGGTGGTGATTCTCTTTGTCGTACTGGTGGTTCCAGCTTCCAACTAAAGCGACAAAGGCAGTTTGCAGTAGTTGCCAGCAGAGTTGAAGCCATAGCTAGCAAATGGTTCTTTGCTGTTTACATAATCGGTAATGTTTCTCCAAAGAATGAATGCACACTTTAGATTCAGCGGTGGAAAAAAAGTTTAGACATTTATTGCGATTAAACGGTTAGATATGACTGTAGCCTCACCTTGAAAATCGCTGTATTAAAATTCGTAAATATAAACTCAATTGAATATGTAACTACGAATAAAAATAGGGGGCGTTTATAATCACCCCCAAAACCATAGACTCACCCCCAAATTACAGTAGAACCCATATTAGCTACGAAAAAACGAACAAAATACACAGCTAGATATAAAAGAACCTGTTCCTTGGTTGTGAAACTTCTTGTCATTTTGCTTATGACCGTCGATTGCATTTGACTTTAGAGGATCACCTTCTTTTACTTTCGAGTCCTCCATAGGCAAGATTTACATGCCACGTGATGGAGCTGCAATACTTTAGTGCTCTTCTTTTCGTTGTCCTTACTAAGAGCACGTAAAAGCCATACGGCTTGGCTGGTTGGCCTCGACATGGAAACCACGCCTTCGTCTTCTTCTTCTTCTCTCCTCTCGTCGTCACTTCCACATCAATCACGTCCTCGTTCGCTTGTTTCTTCCTTTCCACCTTCACTTGCAGCCGTGGCTCGCCTCTTGACCTTCAGTGAGCGTCATGGAGACATGTGCGCTATCATGTGAGGGCACTCTATTGAAGTGGCAGTAGCAATTCTTCTGACTGAACCGCTTCTGCTATTTATTAGAAGTATATGCAACATGACGCACCTCATAACGCTGAACGGGCGTGCTTTAACCTAGCATAGCGAAAACCAGCAGTATATATCGACGTAACAAGTGAAAAAAGGCCAAGTCATTTACAAGTACTTAATTTTTAAAGCATAAATCTTGCCTATGGATGACTCGAAAGTAAAGGAAGGTGATCCTCTAAAGTCAAAATGCGTATCGACGGTCATAAGCAAAAACAACAAGAAGTTTCACAACCAAGGAACAGGTTCTTTCCTCTAAAACATCTGGCTGTGTATTTTGTTTGTTTTTCGTAGCTAATATGGATTCTACTGTAATTTGGGGGTGAGTCTATGGTTTTGGGGGTGATTATAAACGTGCCCATAAAAATAACCATCATTCCTTAAATGTCTTTCTAATGGCCAAAAACAAAAGGGAGCTCTTGAAAAATCCAGTGGTTTGTTACCCGACGTGTATTCACAAAAGACCTTAAAACGTGGTTTCAATAGCATAATTGCGTAGAGGAGATCGTTTCAAATATCTCGTTTTCGGGTAATATCGCTACGTCAGCTACGATTTAGGAAACGTTTAGTGAAGGTTCCGAAACAATGATTGCTTAAAATGTGATTTTGATCGCAAAACGTAGCAAATTCCTTTACGAAAAATAGAGTCGATCCACCACGATTCGACCAATATACTGGTGAAATTCGCATCTCAAACAGACCAGGGGTCGAGAATATCTGGCCCCACCCCGATTTGCACATTTTCGACCTGGACAGAGGAAGTACGACGAAGCGCTTGAACTGGGACCCCAACCAAAATAAGCGGCGCCCGTGTAGCGCTCAGTTTTAATTAATTTTTCCTTGTAGGTTGCTTTACAATTGAAGATAATGCATTTGCTGGCCAGCAATTATAAGCTAGTATGCTAATTAGCAAGCAAGCTCATTAGTACCAAACGAAACACGTTCAAAAGGGTGATAGCAGTCCTTCTGCTATTATTGTAGGGTTCTCACTTCACAACAACTTATATAAAGCAGGGCTGGTAAAGACCTAGATTTTTTGGAACCGAAAAGTATGTTTGAATAAAACCTGAATAAAACCTGAATAAAACGTAATAAACCTAGATTGCACAGTTTGCACAGCCCGCACGTTACTTAAAGTGAAAATATATATCAAATTCTACGAGAATTCTATCTTATTATTGCTTTCTGTGTTGTTGGCCATATTTGGCGTTCGGGGGTCAGCAAGAAAGTGGCGATAAGATCTCTGCAATTGTGTTTTAATAAAATTTATGAGGTTCAAATTCTGATATTGGATGACTCAACGGTTAAAACCTACTTTTGCCAGCCCATTGAATTTTAGGTTTTATTCCAAACCTGATTAAAACCTAATGCATGCTTGCCAGCTCTGATATAAAGGTAAAAATGAGTTTGAATAATATAAAGAAGTGGGGGAAAGGCTCGACGAGGAATTCACAGAACACGGTAGAAAACAATTATAGAAGCGAAATAATTTATGTATCCTTATGCTTTTGTCTCGTCTGTGCAAAATCGATCCAAATACTGGACCTTCTCGTGAATAGTGGCTCTGCCATAAACTGATGTCGGAACTAACCGGATTTTAGAGTTTGAACCACTCTAGAGAAAAATGATGCGATGGGCTAAGGTTTTCGATTATTCAATCTTCTGCTCTCGTAAATCGGCTTTTCATTAGTGTTCTAACCGTCCAAATCCATGCATCCTCTATGAGATTATCGTGAAAAAGCCAATACACAAAATTTGCGCTCATAGTCTGCTGTGATACGTTAGGCGTTTAGGGTAAATGTAGATCTGATAAATAATTAAATGCTTTTAATGCATTTCCTAGCCGCGTTATACCTATTCTTATGCATGCACGTCGCAATCAGATGAGAAGTGTCCAGTAACCAATGTCTACCGGTCTAAAATGTCAGTTCTCTCAAACTCAAGTTCATCATCTTCAGTCCGTTCAAGCTAAATGGCATCTTGACTTGATTCAAATTGATCTGGATCTTTAGCTATTTTAGTGGTTTCATGCTACATATTAGCGTCAGTTTCTTCCTCACCTAATGCGCAACTTGCCCCATCAATATTTGATTTTTGATGTCATTTATACTCTCACCATCTTGCGTTTCTGATAATGCAATGTCGGTATCAGATGGTAAACTAGGGAGCGTCTGACCATTCTATTCACCTTAACACTACACCATGCTAAGCTTTTTAAGTTAGTATACCCAGTTTCTCACGGTTGAAGTAGGAACTTGGTAGGCAAAACTGACCAATCAGAGCATACCTTCGGTTTGCCTACAAAACCCTTTTTTTTACACGTTTGCCTTCAGCGAGAATTGCTGAAGGCAAAAACGAGGCAGTTATAGGTATTTTTGATTGGCGGATTTTTGCTTGGAAGCACCCAATCGGACTTAGTTAAAGATAGAAGATAACTGTACCGAGTCATGATCGACACAAAATACGAGCTTCTTTTACTTCATTGGCATAAATCGAGTCTGTGCGCACTTTGCTGAATGCAAAAGGTTCTCACGGTTGGAAAGTCGTAGATACGCGCTGATAGGCTAGTTTTGCCTACCTACAAAGTACCTACTTTCGAACCGTGAGAACCACTACTATATATGACCCCCTTGCAGAATCGACTCCAGGTGGACCAAATTTCTGGAGGTACCGACCTCGGTTGGTGCAGTGGTTAAGGCCCTGCCCCCGGGACCGGGAGATTGCGGGCTCGAGTCCCACTAGGGACAAAAACCCCAAAGTCGAACCAACTTGGTTGGGTAGTAAGTATAATGAGACGTATTCAACCAGAGACCCGACCGTGGTCGAGTGGTACGCTGCTCACTTCGGGACCGGGAGGTCCCGGGCTCGATCCCGGGGCTAACCAACTTGGTTGGATTGTAAGTATAATGAGACGCATTCAACCAAATTTCTGGAGGTAGTGACTGGACCAATCAACGTTCTTTGAAAACTAGAATTATGTGATTGGACATTTGTTGCCAACGCCATATCTCCAATAAATGCAATTATTGTATAATCAAATTGGCAACAACTTCATGCTGGTTTCGCCAAAATCCATGAAACTGCTATATTTTTGCCTTCCAATCAACAGCTGGTCCACTGCAAGAGAGTCATATATAATAGGTAACACTACCGAATGGTTGTCCTCCCATCCATCTTCGGATTCATTACCATCGGACCGATCCTTCTTGGTTTGCGCTGTAATATATAACATCCACGTACCTTGTAAGCGTGTGTTATCCTGTTAGAAGTTGAAGTTGACTTGAAGGTGTCAAGGTTGTCACTCAGGTGCGACATTAAATGCGGTGCATGTTTGAATTACGTATTTAAGTTTGACTAGATATTGAAAATAAAGGAAACATTGAACGTATTTTTTGAGAATGGAGTGCAAGGGTATGGTGGCAAAAATTCCTTCAACACTGGGGGGGGGGAGATAACGGAAGTCCAAGAAATCAACAGAGATCGATGACACTGTGCATAACAACGAGAGCCAGTGTTATCAAGTACAATACAGAAAGATTTGAGATGCAATACGCAGACGAATTCGACATATTTGTGAAAGACTGGGACAGGATCTGGTATATTATGAGTACGATGTGTCTAACAACGTATGGATACATAGATCGGTGTTGTTTAAATGCACACAAGTGGTCAGCCTTGGTTACTTGCTTTTGCATTGTCATTGTCAACCGACCGATATGGCAGTTAAACTGACACACGGCCCAATGGCACAGCTCATCTTGCGCTAGCGTGGGATTGGTAAGGTGGTGGGCCTTGATTGCTTGCTTTTGCGCGATCGAAATGTGGGTTTGCTTTCGCATATGGGTAGCGTTAACAATGAACTTTTCTTCGAAGTTTAATCTTGGTTCGGTATTCGATTGTCTGTCCATAGAATGTGACTCGCTCAAGTGTGTAGGTTTTATAACTGACCTCGGTTTGTGCAGTGGTCTAGGCCCTCACCCCAGGACCGGGAGATTGCGGGTTCGAGCCCCCCCAGGGACGAGAATCCAAAGTCGGATAGAGTCGGGCCCAGCAGTGTAATGAACGAAACGCTACAGCACTGCGCTTGACACGGGTTACACCTCCCTGAATTGGGACATGTTATAGGTCACAGACAAAATAAAATGACCCACTGTCATTGATATCAGGAGGGAAACCTCGTTTTATGGACTTCGTGTTCAAACACGAATTTCGCACAAAGAAGTGCACATGGCTACACAATGACATTATCTGATTGGCCAAATCTCGTTCATTTTGCAACTTTCACAGTACAAAGCATGAAGCGCGGGCGAGTAGCGACCCGCAACTCGACGCGTCGTACGTTGCGGCGAAAGAATGTGGTAGTGGATGATGAAGAAGAAGAGGAAGATGAGGCGGAAGATAATATGAGTGATGTGGAAGAGGAGAAGGTAGATGAAGAAGAAGAAGAAGAGAAGGAGGAAGAGGAGGCACCGCCGCCGAAATTGACTCGAGCACAAGCGAAGAAACAGGAGGAAGAGGCGAAAAAAAACAAGAAAAATAACAAGAAGAAAAGTAAGGGAGAAGAAAAGAAGAAGGAGAAGGACGAGGACGAGGAGGAAGACGAAGACGAAGACGAAGAGGAAGAGGAAGATATGATTGATAGACGCCGAGGATCGCGTGGACGCGGAGGCAAGAAGATGCCGCTCCGTGGATCAAAACCGCCTCTTCAAAAGAAACAGAAACGAAAGATTATTGACTCGGGAGATGAAGACGAGGAAGAGCGAGAAGAGAAAGAGGAGAAACAAGAGGAGGAGGAGGAAGAAGAAGAAGACGAGGAAGAAGAAGAAGAAGACGAGGAGGAAGACGACGACGACGAAGAAGAAGAAGAAGAAGCTGAGGAAGAGGAAGAAGAGGGGGACGACGATGACGACGAAGAAGACGAGGAAGAAGAGGAAAAGGTGAAGGAAACGACACCTCGGACAAGAAAAATGCTGTTCCGAAAAGCAGAGAACAAAATGACACAGGGACGTAAAACTAGGGCAAAGCCAGCAGGTCGAAAAATATCGACGTCAGTGGAGAAAATGACGCCAACCAGACGACAGGGGCAAAAGCGAGTCGAGGAAAGTGCTGAGAGTGAAGAAGAAGAAGAAGAGGAAGAGGAGGAAGCTCACGATGAAAAAAGCGGCAGAAAAGAAGCACAAGAGGAAGAGCAATCAGCAAGTGAACCACCTTCTGCATCTGCAACGCCGAATGCGTCGCCCAAACGCAAGAGATTGTCAATTGACACGCTCGTAAACGATGACGACGCGGAAGAACAAGCGGACGTTGAGATGGCAACCGCATCAGCTCTAAACGTTGGACTCAATCGAGGGAAAGTGCCAGACCAGCACTTGTACGACGCGCTTAGTGGTGCCACAACCGAGTCCAAGCTCCTCGAGGTCCTCACAGAAGCCTGTAGTCAGGTAGTTCGAGAAGGAAAACCCCCCAGTCGGCTCTTTGCCGTTGGCTTGCTCGGTGCGGTGAAGGAAAATCCAAAGGTACAAATCTTGTTTGCTCTCCTTTTTCCCTAGTGAATGATCCTGCTTTAACCACCGTCTTGACGCTTGTAGCGCTTTGGTCAACCTGCTGTGCTGAAATATCTGCTACGTTTACTTCGATCAAAGCACTACGTTGGGATGAAAGATCTATCCGACCATGGCAAGAAGCCAACGGCATTGGGAGCAAGCCACGGCTCTGGATCCGTCGATTACTTGCAACTCTCCCTCCCGGTGTTGATCTCGAACGTTCTGGTCCAGATTCTGAAGGTAGGATGATCAATTGATTGCTTTCTCAATTAAATACTGCGGCTGTTAATGATTGTGCTTGGTGTCTGTGGTCTAGGACCGAGACGAGTGGCCGATTGATAGCGTTAAAGTGTTTCTCGATGATTCGCTGTACGCACGCGTGTGGGTTGATCACGAATTGAGTCAACTCTTTGTCCAGAACGTCAAGACTGTGTTAGAAACCGAAAAGAGTGAAGAGCACGACAAGCAGCCGCTCGTTCGACAGCGTTTCCAGGGCACCAGTGTCGTCCAGCAGCTGCGTGACCTCATGACGAATCACATTCGCTCGCGTCTAGTCGAGCTGGAAAAAGAGCGTCCGAGTTCCCTGACAAGTTCAGCAACACCCAGTGGCAATCATGCGGTGCGTAACATGATCTTGACGTTAGCTGACTGTGCGAGTATTCCCCAAGTACGTGTCTTTGGGGCTGAAAACTTGGAAACGTGGCTTCAAAATCCGTCCGTAAAAGGCGTGGCAAAAGAATTGCTCAACAAGATTGTGGCGCTATGTCGCTCCACAAGTGCCGAGGACATGACGACCGTCGATTGGATTTTAAAGCTCAAACTCAAGTCTACCATGTTCCAGCTCAAGGTTGAAACCATTACGCATCTCGTGGGCAATCATCCCGTCTACTTGAAGCGTGCACTCGCGACCTTTATCGCTCGTGAACGGCCCAACACGTTGTCACGCGATGTCGACAATCTCAAGATGCTTCAGCACATTTTCCGTGCCTCGCGCTCGACGTCTGCGTCGTTGCTTCTTGGCAGTCCCGACGATTTATTCTATCGTCGACCAATTGAACATCAAGGCACGCTTGCAAGTCGAGAACTTGCGCGGGTCTTTCGAGAACTCGCTAGTCACACGGACGTTGCGCCCGTGTTAAAGACAATTGTACGCAAGATTCTCAAGCAATTGACGTTCGAACAAGTCGATATCAAGGCCTTATGTGTAGGAATCATCAATAACGAAGGACATTGGGACGCATTGGCGGGCGATGCCCGTGTCTTGGACTATCTTGGCCTCGTTACGGGGGTCGTGTGGCTCATTCTTCTCATGCGTGGTGCTGCGGTCAAGAGTCTGCAGCTTCAGCAACACAATGCCTCGACTCGTCCGAGCCCTGGCTCGGTCGCATCCGTACTCAAGCATACAACCTCTCAAGCCATTTCTCGGCGTGCACCGAACCCACCGCTCCCTGTATCAAGAGCTACGCATCGACTTGGAGGTCCTCCTCCCAAACCGAAACAATCTCAAGGCAGTTCGTCGTTTTCAACGAGCCACAGTACGATTCATGGCACGACTACTGCAAATAATCAAGGCGCGAGTGCATTGAATGCAAGTTCTAGCGGTAATGCTGCGTCGGAAGGACCCAAGACTGTGAAAATTGCCGTCTGGGCCAAGGAAGAGCTGCAACAAGCGCTTGCCTTTGTCCAGCGCGAAGCAATCGTGTGTTGTCGGGACGTGTTGACGCATTTTGGACTGAATGGCGACTCGCCGTTTGAAAAAATGCTGTACGAAAGCATTGTAAAGAAGCTCTTGTTTCTCGAAATGCCATCGGATGTCCAGCCAACGGAACACGATCGAGCGTGTTTTCAAGCAACGCAAGAGCTCATTCCCGTCCATCCCGAGTCGTTGGAAGCGCTCACGCGATTGTATGATTCGTGTCGAGCGATTGATCGAATGGAAGCACTACGGACGCTCGAGACAATAGTGTTTCGAGGCGCTGAAGCCCATTTGCATCGCGAAGTTTTATGGCGACATCATGAAGACGAACTCCCCGTGTATGCACAAAATGGAGGCGTCCTCGGGATTCAAGTGAACAATAGCCACTTTATCCAGCATTTGCTGAAACTCACACTGGTAGGTTCGTTTCCACTCTCTTGCTACGTCGTCGAGACGATGGGATCTCTTTAATCTTCTTGTGTGTTTGTTCTAGTGGCACCACACTGACGTCAAGCCCGAGCATACGTTCTGCTATTCAAATCGTTTCTGGACCTGCTGCTTGATCTTACTGGTACAATCAATCGGCTCGTAACTAAACGTTCAAACCATGCTAAAGCGTACCATTTTTGCTGTCTTGTCTGTAGATTGTTGGCTGTTTTAATGCCGAGACGGTGGGTGCGTGGTTATGGCAAGAGTTTCCAACCTTGCGTGGCTTGATGCAGATGGTCATTACGGGACGTTATACGTTTCCTGCCATTACTGCGTTTGATCCAGCGCTCTTGGGTTCCAGTCGCTCTACCTTTACTGATCTCGTACAAGGGAATCTCCAGCTCCGAGAGTATGAACAACAACTTGTTCGGCATCTGCCTCAAATCGCCGAAGGAGGAGGAGGAACCCCCGATCGCTTGATGCTCTTGGACGTGAGTGGCATGGCGCGGCAACCGCCACCTGCCATCTTGGACCATTTACGGACACTGGACTATAAATTCAAGCTCGGAATGCGTCTTCGACAGTCTCGCAAGAAGGATTTTCTCATGGAAATGGTTGCTGGCCACGATGCCAAGCCACCAGAAGGACAAACGAAGCATCCAGGCGCGACCAGTGCGTCCTGGATTGCCGATATCGTATGCGAAGACTTTGAGACGGTCCAGTACCTTCCTTCAAGCTGTTTGTGTCAATTGTTGCTGCTTGCGTTGCGTTCAAATAGTCTCCACGTTCCCATCGAGTCGACTCTTGGGTCTCAGCCAGCACTGAGTCCATTGATTCCTCGTTTACTCAAGAAATTACAAGAACGATTAAGGCAAGACGATGAACAAGCAGCGTCCAACAACATTGTCTTGTACTATCTCGAGTGCTTGAATGCACCCGACAGGACGACACGACGTGTTGCCGATCGCATTTTAGAGCTACTAACGACCCAGCGCGAGGACGTGACGGTGGCCACGATCGCAAGAAGCAGTGATAAGGAACAAGCAGACGAATTGCACATCTTGTGGCTCGATGCCATGGTGGGCTTACCCTGTTACACGACGATTCGGCCGCGAATTGTTCGTGCTTTGGAGCATTTACTTGAATTGGAAGCCTCGATCCCATCGCTGGGGACGTGTATGAAAGCATTGCATGCGTTTTCGAACGAGACACTCGACGCCATGACCACAAACGAGCCCATGGATCCCCAAAAGAGTGCGATTGAACACTCGTTACAGCTCGCAGGAGCGTACGGACGGCTCTTAGCGACGCGATCGTTGGTCGCGACGCGGTTGCTTGAGCACGAGGAAATTTTTCACATGACAGTCGACGTCATTTGGCGCGCCATTGACTCGCAGCTTGAGATGGCGCCTCAATTGAAAGCCACATCAGGGATTGGCTTTGCCGATTGCAAGGTCTTTTACGTGACCGATGGCGCACATACGATTCGAGAGATTAAATTGCCGCTTGTGATCATTCACGGCGCGATTCAAGTGCTCTGTTCGTCCACGGCACACGAGACGAGTGGATCCAAGTCGATGACAAAAGTCGCGAAATTGACGCAGAGTTTGTTCCCAAAAGCAACGACAAATGCTGCGATTCTATCGAGCACGGGGCTCATTGCGACAAAAGATCGACGATTGTATCCCGATGCCTTGCTCATGAAACTCGCGACGGGTGCTACGCGGCATTTGTGTGCCACGGCGATCCGGGCCATGTCCATGGAAGCCCGATGGCAACTCTTGGAAGAAACGCCGCTAAGTGCTTCATGTCTTGAGCTCACGCTGCAATCTCTGGTCGAAACGATCGAGAAGCAGGAAACGCAAGCGATTGCGAGTTTATTAGCTGCCTCCCAGACGTCCGAGCTCGCATTCGCAGCGAAAAAGATTCAGATGCAAGTGAATACGTACACCACGATCGACGGGTTGTCGCCAGTTGTCAAGGAGAAGCTCGAGACGTTGCGAATATGGCTTGAAGCGCAGTGTAAAGAGGATGGACCAAAGGAGACAAAAGAAAA
>MIQA02005686.1:28422-39916 GCA_001887855.2 Sclerospora graminicola
AGGGTTTAAATTCAAGTTAACCGAGACACCGACAACGACGAATACCTCGGCGTTTTACAACAAACCGATGGAAGAAACACGTTCCGAGCGTCCACGAATGGAAAAAAAGGCAATAGAGTCAAGTATCTCGCGTGTGTTTTCGACAAGAAAAGACGCCATTATTTGACGAGTTCAGGAAGGAATTGAAGCTCAAGACACCTTCGAATGCTCCACAAGACGTTATCGTTGCTGCTGCCCACGTTATTCGCCACTCGTGTCCAATGCAGACGCTGGAATATTCGCATTCTCCGGCTGATACATGGACGTTGCTTGTCTCGGTGTTACATGCTGCTCGCTCGTCGTGTACTTCAGGCTCTGGAGCGATGCAAGTGGCAAAAGCGTTGCTTCAAGTCGTGGATCATGTTCCCTCGTGTTCGAGTGCTTTGCATCGTCACGACTGCATTCAATTGGTCTGTCGAGTCTTGGAAAACCTCGAGGAAACGTTGACGACATCGTACGTGGCATCTGTGACGTTGGTTCGACATTTAACGTCCATTGCGACGGCGCCAGGACTCGAGAAGCTCAATGATCTGTCCATTGCTCACGATCTCGCAACGCTCTGGTGCTATGTGATGGCATTTCTCAATCAAAACGTGACGTGGTGGACAAAACAACGCGCTTCGCTGCAGTTGGATGCCATGACACTGCACACGTTGGTCCTGCTTGTGAAACAAGTCGAGGTCTTGCAGCGTCTGGAAGCAAAACAAGACGAGACCATGATCTCCATTAACTGCGAGACAACGACGCTGTTAACGACCATTGCGCGTGATTCCCGCCATCACGCCGAATGGACGATGTTAAACCTCGTGGATTCCATCTTGACGGGCGACTTGCATCTTGATTCTCTTCCAGGAGCGCTTGCCATGCACACACTTGCCAAGCACAAGCTCATCCAAGTACGTTCAAAGCTTCTCGTGGCATTCATTCATTCATTCACTCTCATTCTCATTCTCTCTCTCTCTTTCTATCTCTGATTGTAGACATTGTACTTTTACAACCCGCAACTTGTAGCTGGCGTGCTTGGTGTCTTGAATCCTGCATGGCAAACGTCTGGGCAGCTAAAGCTTCCGCTGCCGCCAACACTGAAGCTTTCGGACCCGCGCATCTTCTCCCACGTGGACGAGACGTTGCGTGACTTGACCAAAGAAAGCACGGAAGCGTTTGACCGCGTGCGCGAACTCACGCGCTGTCATCCGCTGCTCGTGCTCGCCCGCTTTCCACTGCTTCTCATGCACCACTTTGGCACCATCTCGCTCTCACAGCTCTACCTCACCCCAACGCTCTTTCAAAACGTACGTCCTAAAGCTTTCTCGCTTCTTGGAGATAGATGCCTAACAGAATGCTTATTCTCTCTCTCTCTTTTTCTTGTAGCTTGTGCGGGTGATGCAGCTCTTGCGGCCTCATCTTCGCAATGAGCACGAGACCTTGGCCCCATGTTGTCGCTTTCTATTTGACCTCTTGCGTGTGATTGCCGACCATCACGCCGTGGAATTCCAAGCCCTCGTGTCATACGCGTGGAACTTTTTCTACGATGTCTTGACCTTGGATTTTGAGCAGACAAGTGCCTTGCTCTTTACACCTCCACGTCTTGTCGTATTGGAAACGATTATCGACATGTACGAGTCCCAGCCCGAGCTTGCCGCCTTTCGAGACGTCATTGTCCATCGCAACTCTGAAGCGCGTGTCGTAGCCACGCTCGCGTCGATGCGATCAGGACGTGGTCTAGCACCCGTGCAACCCATTGAACACTTTTTGACGTGGATTGCAAGCCAAAAGAAAGAGCAAGAAGAAAAGAAGAAGAAGAATAAGATGAAGGACAGCGAGCACGACATGACGGTCTTGACGCAGGGACTGGAAGCGATTGAAAATGTTTGTGCCAAGATGGAGGAAGGCCGTGCTAGCGTGAGTCTCTTGCGACGTTGTGCCGCTCCCCTCGCGTCCTTGATGAAAAACGAGACCTTGTCAAAAAGTATGCTAACGTCCGTGTGTCAAACGGTGTTGCTGCTCATGAAGAAGGACGGCGACGTGGTCGACGACGTCATGGACGTTTATTTGGCGTGTTTACGCTCGAGCTCGTCAGGAATCAAAGACGTGGCACAGCAGATTGTGCTCGAGTTTCTCGCATTTGCCGACGTACCGCAACGTCGGGAGATTTTGACGCACTTGTTTTTCGACGAACAAAGTGAAGTGGCCAAGACGAAATTGGGCGTGTATTTGAAAAGCATGGCCTTCCGAACGACGTTTTTCCCTGTGTTTTAGGTGGATGGACTACGGTTAGTCGTGTTTATTGGCAAAGGACGTGGGAGCCTTGCGAAGCACGAGCGCGAGGAAGAGGCCGCTTGCATGGCCGAGGAATGTGCCATAGACACAAGGTAAAGGCCATTGCTGTCGAAATTGAAGAAAAAAGGGTCAAAAATGATGATTTTGGGAAAATAAAAAAAGCAAAAACACAACAGGGGAAGGGGAGTGGTGACCTACCTGCCATGGACGATCCCAATCTAATGGAATGGGGAGAGCACCAAGATATGCGCCCAAGGTGGCACCAAGCGAGGAAGAAACGAGATAAAGCTCGTGGGTGCTGGTCCAACTAGTCATACAAGAAAAACACTTTTTTTCAAAAATCTGCGGAGCAAGAGATTGGAATGGAAATACATAATATAATTAATACCTGAAGTCGAGGAGGAGGTGAAGCCATTGACGTGGTCTCCATCCCATAGACAAGGCTAAAGGCATGGTCGTGCAACTTGAGAGCAGTATAGAGAGCAAGAGCGTGTGTAGCCAGAGACTAGAGCGGACAAAGTGCAACATGTTAGTCTTCAGTAGGTTTCCTGTCACGAATTGCTTTCGGTGGTCCGTACTCGAGAATGGGAGCGCCGAATAAAATGAGAATTACATGAAACAGCGCTGAACCGAATAGTAAACCTCCCACTCCATAAAGAACTCGTTGCATAGACGAATGGTTTGCTGGAGAATCGAGAAGGATCCAATCCGTGATGAAGAAAAACAGCACGAGCACGGCCACGACAGGCACGAGACCCGTTAAAACAGCATCTTCGAGGGACTGATTAAAACTATACTTGTACAAAAAAACACTTTTAGTTGAATGACTTTTTTATATTAAAGCATTCTTTTTCGTTACGTACAGAAGAGACGGGAGATAACGAGCCACGGTGCCAGGCACCACGAGCTGGAGAAACGTGAAGACGAGTTGCATGGCGAGACGCTGTGTTTTTTGTTAAAACAGTGTATTGAATGATTGATATCCTTAGCTTTTCTGTCTATTATTTGTTGAAACTTAGGATATCAATGTCTTATGTACGACCACACTGCATACTGTATCGATGGCTTTTAGAAACGAGAAACAGTTCGTCGCGAATTTAACGGCGTCGGATTGGAATAGACAGACCAACAAAGGTGCGAAAATGACTGCAGTAGCTGCATGGCCGACGAGTTCGGCTGCAAACTTTTCAAACATGTCACTAGAAGCAGGAGTCAAGATGGTAAGACAGCATGAAAATGATACAAAGAGACGTCAAAATAACACTTATTTTTCCGTTGTCGTGATGTCAGATTCTAACACCGAGAGCTTATTATGCTACACACGATACTATGCCACCACCAAATCAAGGTTTGCATTAACTTTATGTTGATTTTACTTTTTTAAAGCTTACTAAATGAGATTTGTTTTTTTTTTGTAGTTATCGCCATGACTTCTACGTATAATGTCATGAAAGAGCAGAATCAAAATGCAGATCCGCAAGTAGGTAAAAAAACATGTTTTTACAATCAATTTTCTGACATTTTATCTGTCATTTAGATTTCCGGTAAAAAAAGAAATGGAGAGCAAAGCTCAAGTCCTCGACCTTCAAAGCTGCATCGGTTATAAGCGTATGAAAAGTATCAGACAAAATCTCGGCGGAAAAATACTACCTAAAACTTGCAAGCAAACTCGTAATTTATAGATAAAAGTTGTCACCACAATACATTGAACATGGATGAACTTGATAAAACCTGTTAATTACATGTCAACCTCTTTATCGTCAAGATTGCAAAGCGACTCCATCGATTGTGGAGAAAGCAATGTGTCAGTCCAATCCAGCAACTTGTTCACTTCAATCTCATCCACTGATTCGTCTAAAGCAATGTCAGCATCATAAAAAGATGGAGACGTCATGGCTGCATATTGATTGACCTTTTGTGCTTCAGATGACACTTTCACTTCATTTAGCTCGTTCAATGGCGGTAACTTTAAAGGGGAGAAAGACTTTATCCTCGTAGCAGCAGTCATGGGATCAATTGAAGAAACAACGGGCAACCTCGTCCTGATACTGGGATCTTTGGTTTCTAATGACGTTTTTGGTCCTATTGTCGATGCAGAATCGACGTCTGTATCCCTCTTTCCATCATTAGCGCGTTTTATCCACGTCGCAAACATCTTTTTACGCTTTTGGACCTGTTCTAATGCCGTTAACGGTGCCTTTTTTCCTTTTTTCTTTGCCTTGAATGATTTACACACTTCTTTCTTTGACGCGAGCTCTTCGTGTCCTCCTTGATTATTGCTCACAGCTACCTTTTGTCCATCTTGAGCTGCTTTCCTCATGCTAGTAGAACTGGCATTCGACTTCAATGACGCACTTGAAACAATGGAACGTAATCGACTCGAGCACCGACCGTCACTTTTCGACTGAATGTCACGCTTCAATTTTACTAAACATCCATTTAAATTCTCTAACCCATTGGTCCGTGACTTAACCGGTAGCAACAACGAAGGCAGCGTCGCCGCCACTACTGGTTGCAGCACACGAATGTCTTCCTTTGTTACCAAGTGACTTTGCAATTGACTTTCCCATTCCTGTCGTAGTCGTTGAATGGCCTCGTCATGGAATTTTGCCAATCGATATTCCTGCCAAGGGCCGATATACATGACTTGAAAGAAAAATATCTCGATATATAGCCACCATTTTTGCGTCGTTTCGTGGGACATTTAAGCGCTAATGATAACGCAAACATCGTACATAAAAGGATGTCATAGTGTATTTAAAGAAACCAAGTCCATGGCAGGGATTGGGCGGATACTTAGCGAGAAGGCGCCGCTTTTGGTTTTTAGCAGCTTGTGTATGGGTGCAGCGTATGCCGTATATTACGCACATTACCAGCAAATTCTAGAGAAACAGGTGTGTATTTTTCGAACACTCTTTTTTGATCCCCCTGGTCTTAAAAAACTACTTTTTTTTGCCTAGACCATGCGTCAAGGAGTAATTAACGACATAAAGCGCGATCGGATCAAACAGCGGGAAATGCAGCAGCAAAACACCGAGAAACAGTAGAAAGCCACTCAACTCAATCAATGACAATCACTTCCCTTGGCTCTGAAGAGCGACGAGGCGGCATCAATGCAGCTTGAATAATGTCAAGAATCTCTCCACACCGCATTCGATTCACGTAATCATACTTGAGCAACATTTCTTCCGTCCAAAACTGGACAAACGCCTCCATCTCGGTCACCTCAGCTGACGTCATTCTCCTTCTCTTCTCTTTCTCCTCCCCCTCCTCCTCTGTGTGCGTCGATGGACTCTTCCTCTCTTGCTTGTCTTGCAATTTCTCAAAAAGCACTTTTTTCACCCGTTCCAAAACTTGATGTGCAAGCACATACGCTTCATTTGGAATCTTACAAGCGTACCAACAGACCAACAATTCAAGAGGATATTGCAGTAAATAATACACTTGAAGAGCACTCGCGCCCGACGGCGCAAGAAACGTTTCCAGCGCGTAAAAAAATGCCTCGAGCTCGCTCACGTCACGTACCGTATGAAAATCCGACGCTGCCGAGAGCTCGACAACGTCCAACGTGGTCAATGTACTCCCAATGAGCTCAATCGTTTCACTAATGTTCTTATTTTGAACATCGAGTTGAAGAGCAGCAAACACCACAGGCCAAATCGCTGACCCTCTAAACGCAAGCCGACGGAAAAGCGCGACTTGAGACGGCAATAAAGCCAAGAGCGGGAGCTCCTCGTGACCTCGAGCGAGATTCGACGTAAGCCACGTCGTGATCCACGTATTCAAGAGCGCAGACGTCACGCTTTGGAATTCCACAGGCAAGTAAACATCCGTGACATAACTCGTAAACAGACGATCCCATTGTCGCATCAAGGCACTCGTTTCTTCGTGAAACGATTGCGAATAGACCAAAGCACTCGCAAACCAATGCGAAAACGGTACCAACAGCTGCCAACGACAACCAAACGAGTCGATGCCCTCATGCTCTGGAACATTCCAAGCCGAAGCCACCAGCAAACGGAAACTTTCGCTCACCTTGTCACTCAATAATCGTTGACCCCACCAGCTTGTTCTATCCTCTTGAATCCTCAATTTGGCAGCTCTTTGCCCCTTGAAAACACCTACAATCGCATCATCCAGCTCTTCGTCCTTCTCTTTCTCTTTTTCTATCTCTTTTTCTATCGCAATCGCCTCCAGCACGCCCTTTGTCACGCCCCGTAAGCGATTGTACTGCATCGCGTTTTGGTTTCCACTGCCAGCCATTCGTTGTGAACAGCCCAACACTGCTGTATTCAACAATGCCGCGAGCCAATACGCTTCGTCTAGCGCTTGTGGTGGAACCGTTTGGACGGTTTCCATACAGTTTAAGAGCATTTCAGCACGCCCCGTCATCTCGAGCACATACTGGAACAAATACGGGAGCCATACAATGGCCGAGCGGCCATTGAATAACACACTGGACCACGACACGTCTCCGTTAAAGATTGAAGCCGCCGAGGCCAAGAATGCAAGTGTTTTTTCCTGATAAATCCACGCTTTCGCTCGTCGTGTAGGGTCCGAACCACAATCAAAATCAAATGCCACGCCACGTAGCGGCGACGAAAGCGTTGATTGTACCAGATCAGGCACAAGCAAGCGTCGATGCTTGGAAACAACCCGCACAAGTTCATGAAACGCATCGATAGAGCGACATTTAATCGTCGCTTTCAAGAGCAAGATCGTAAGCGTCTCGAGATCGGGGAACGTCGAAGTCGAGAGATACAAGTGTACTGCCATATCCACCCGCACAGCCGAGGCAGTCGATGTGGTTAAACTTGTCAAGCTCGTTGATCGACCCGCTGCTTCTTTGACAAATGCTTTCAAAGCTACAACCAAGTGACCATCCAGCGACGTCAGGAATCGAACACGTAAAGGTTCAAACTCACGTGGAAACCATCGCACAAGCCGCGTCACGAGCCTGGCAACTTCCACGCGCATCTCTTTGCCAGCAAAAGCCACGCCATGGGTCTCGAGACACATAAACCAGCGCTGGAAGTGCGCTTGAAACGTAGGGAACGTCCCACTTTGAGCTTTTAATTGACACATGACGTGATGCAAGTGTTTTCGATTGACACAGCCTTGAACAGCACGCAAGAAACGCTCGAGGAGAGGATTTGAATGACCGACAAGCACATGGGAAGCAGTATCAAGTGGTAATTCTTCATCTCCTGCGTCGACTCTTGCTTTCATGCTCGCAATGACATTTAAAAGCGTCGATTCGAGCGTTGAAGAACACGTTGAGGCACTTTGAAGCACTTCGATAGCAAACTGTAGCGTTTCTTTACCTTCATGCTTGATTCTCTGCGGCTTGCTGTAATATTCAAGCAACTCAGGAGCAAGTTGAAGCTTCCGGAGCGCTTGGAAGCCCCAATTCTGCTCCAAGGTCGTCGAACGATGATGAAATTCATCCCACGCTTGACAAAAAAACAGGAGACGTCCCAAACTGCCGGTTAATATGCCATACATCGCTTGAATGAGCGCTTCAAACGCTTCTTGTGGTGTCTTTTCACGCTTCATTGAGCCCTGGAGGCTCGAGAGCAAGGCTGGAAACAGGAACGTAGTCAAGCTTCGATGCTTGCTCCAGTTTCTTTGCAGCACGTGAACAATCAAGTGGATGGTCCATTGATCTTGAAAAGTCTGCATCATGGTGGCCAAGACGTGGCACACGCGTGATCGATCAGTTTCTCGTCGAATTAACGCGCGTTCTAGCGTTCCTCCACTGGAAATCACGGCTCCACTTGTCCGAAGAATGCCAAGTATGATCACATGACAGTAATTTTCCACTGTTCGACGCACAGATGATGAAACAACACGACTCGAGCCAAGTTCCAGTACACTTTTTTCAAGAAAAAGACACCAAGCCATGCCTTCGTCCTCTTCTTCACTCGTGCCACAATAATCGAGGATACATGCATCCCAATAGGGAAAACAACGAGGAAAGTCAGGGAGCTGCTCTTCTTCCTCTTCTTCTTCATCTTTTAAGTCGGTGAAAATGGTCACGAGCATCGAGAGAAGGTCAAGTTCTGAGCAGGTTGTTGACGTAACACCACGTTGAACTGGAAACTTGGACGTCAAGAGGGTGCTGAGATAAGCTTGGACCATGCGTTTCGTGGACGTGAGTTTGGGTGTTGAAGCAGGAATGGCTGGAAACGACAATGGCGAGGCTAGACGAGTGGAAATGACGCGGTAAAAGGTCGTGATCATGGTCGTGAGAGGCACCGACAAGGCGTGCAAGACTTCAGTCAAGACACAAAAGCCCGGCAAATGCGAGATAGATGTCAGTGGAGCTGGAAAAAAGGGAATTTGAGCAAACGAATCGACCGTCGCACAGTGAAACACAACGTCGAGTAACGTCAAGGGCTCCCTGTAGTCCTTTGTTCTTTCTCGCAGCCAAATTCGTTTCCACAAACCCTCGAGCTTGCTATTAAATCCTTCAAGTACCTTCTCGACCATCGCTTGATACTGAGCGCTCGAAATCTCAACGTTCTTGTCCTCCTCCTCCTCTTCTTCCTCACTGATTGCCATCTCTCGCTCTCTCTTCTTTCGTTTTCCACTTGTTTTCATCGTCACTTGACGCTCGCCTCCCGTCGTGGGAATGGCATTCCAGAACGCTGCTAAAGCACGGAGAGCTGGGTTTGTAACGTAATTATGACCTGTTTTCTCCAATGCTTGGGCGACTTGCTGCGTAGACTGAAGTAGGAATGGCCAGTCATGCAAACTTGATGCAAACACTTGTTTCGTCGCGCCATAACGACAAAAGGCACAGTTTGGAAGCTCTTCGTTGCTTGGCACCTGTCGATTGTCGTGGGAGCGCAAACGTTTCGCTCGTGGCGCAGCGCCCGTGGCCAAGAGCTCGACGACTTCTTCCCGGATCTTTTCACACACTCTGGCCAGCCATTGCTGATTGGATGATTCCTCTTGGACCCACGTTGCTTCATGTCCAAGCAAGGCAAAAGTGAGCAATAAAAGACGGACTTTTAAGGGCAAGAACGGACCACAAATGACCCGTTCGAGCACTTCGAACGACTCGAGCGTCACCACGAGCTCACCGACTTCCCTTTCCTTACAATGGAAAACGTGGCATTGCGCCAGATTCAGACACAAGGACGCGAGACAAAGGCTCTTGTACTCGTGCCACTCGTCACTGGAAGGAAGCCCCGTTCGTCGTGTTTTCTTCTTCTTCTTCTTTTTCTTTTGCGGCGTCTCGGGCACCGTCGTGTGTGCCTTGGTCAGCGACGAATATTGACGCAAAACATGACGCGTTAGCACGGGAAACTGACGCAAAGCGCGCCAATTGGACCCTGGCGCGTGCTCGAGGCGGCATTCACACAAGGGATGCGACGAAGTGCATGGCAAGGCACTCATAAAAAGAGCCTGGACGCCGCGTTCGAGCGATGCCAAGGCCCCATCCATCCGAGACAGAGGTTAGGGATGTTGAAATGGTTCATTTCCCATATTCATCGATTACCACACCGTGTTTTTTCGAGTTTTGATGCTGTGTTTTAGTCTTATAACCTGATAACTTACTACGTATTACTACAATAAAGTGTCTTAATTGCTTTGGACCTGATTTATCGTACATTGTCTTGCTAGGAGGAGATCGTTTCACCTCGATCAACTGATTTTCAACCTCATGTTGGGTTTTGTCACTCGTTGTATCCATGTAACTTTAGTGACTTCAATGTGTAAGTACTTAATAGTACTTAAGTAGTATTAGTAATAGTACTACTAATAGTAAAGCAGAGTTACCTGCTATTACTATGCACTTCTACAGTCTATTCTGTAGGACAGTGAAAGTGTTAACCCCGTTACGGTCGGTGCCTGAATGGCCCCGGGGACTCAAGGCGAGGTGTGTAGCGCTGTGCGCTCCACCTGTGAGATTGTCAACTGACACTTCACCTTGCACGCCCTACTTTATATTAGTTAAACATGAATATAATATACGAATATCTAAATATATGTTGAAGTTGAAGTTGCCTTTAACTTCATAAGTGCCCTGCGGTAGACGCCCTGCGTCTGGGTGCTCTGCATCTCATTGTATATGTAACCGCCCTGCGGTAGACGCCCTGCGTCTGGATGCCCTGCATCATTGTATTCATAATAACCGCCCTGTGGTAGACGCCCTGCGTCTGGGTGCCCTGCAACCCATTATATATGCAACCGCCCTGCGGTAGACGCCCTGCGTCTTGGGTGTCTTTCCTTTCCTTTATATTAACCGCCCTGCGGTTGACGCCCTGCGTCGCAGCTCCATAACCGCCCTGCGGTAGACGCCCTACGTCTTGGGTGACTTCCTTTAGGTTTGTAACCTTCCTGCAACTTGGTCGCTTATCCGGTATCCGGATATCTGACACTCCCCCTCGACCTGGTGACTGGAAGGGATCACATGTCGTAAGGTTTGTGCTTCACAGCTCTGAGTCCTACCCAGAGGACGGTGCCTGGGTCCCTGCCTCTGCCCGTCACTTGAACGCGCCATGCACGTAAGTCTGTAGTTGCTCCTCCTTTACCGCAAAATACGGATAGATGCAACACCAAAATATAGAACCTCCATACAAAAAATGTGGGGTGTTGTATCTTTCCGCATCGTTGAAATAAGCTCTGATTGGTTAAAGAGGAAAAACACATTTTTGAAAAGATGTTTACAATATTATATCAAATCTCAAATTAGGGACGAACACAATACACACATCAAAATAAACAAAGGAGGATAAAGCGGAGCACTGCAGTCATGCCGCGGAGCAGGATTCCTCTCAAGTACAACAACAAGTTCAAGCTGGATGCAGTGCTCGAATACCAGCGTGCAGCGTTGCTCGGGGTCTCCAGGTCTGCATTTTGTCTGTCTCACAACATCGACAGAACAACACATCTAACGTGGGAGCGAAAGCAAAGCCAGCTGACTATCGCAGTGACACTCGAGGCTGGTTTGGCTTCACGACGGAGTCTTGGTGGCAGTGGACGCATATCGGAAACATGTGAAATTGAAGACCAGTTGCGCCAGTACGTCAAGGACTTGCGAACCGATGAGTTCACGGTGTCAAGGCTCGCTATCGTGGCAGCTGCAAAGCGTCTAAGCCTGCCTTTTTCCGAGAGAAGTCTCCGAATGCGTGTCTTGCGTGGTGCGCACGCTTCATGAAGCGCA
>MIQA02005688.1:0-13607 GCA_001887855.2 Sclerospora graminicola
CCATCATCGCCGAAAACATGTTATGAAGGTGATCCGGCACTTGAGGGCTCGCCTGGGGGTCTACTCGCGGGGCGACTTGGGGGGCGTCCGGGCTGCCAGATCGACATTCTTTCTTGATCCACCCGTCCGCGTCTTCGTCCTTCGGCTCTGGGTCCGCCGTTGCCGTCCGGATCTGTACGCTGTACTGACTGGCTTTCTTCCGCTCGGGCGTATCCGGATCTTCATATCCTCCAAACCTCATGGCCGTCGCCACACGCGCTGCTCCCCTTGGGCCAAGCGTCATACGGGTAATACCTACCGATGAGTCGGTTAAATCCGCTTCTGAAGGGGCAGACTCGTACTGATAAGATCCGAGTGTATTCCTGCTTGCTGCCGGCGGCGAGGACGGCGCCATTCTAGTTGTTGCTATCATCTTCTTTGACGGAGAACAGCCCACTAACGGTACCAAGCGGTCGTGCAGTGCGCTGGATGCCTCCTTCAACCTGTCTACCTTCAGATCGAACAACTGGTTCGGATCGAACACGCCGGTGTTAATGCCGGCTTGTTAGAGTTTATCGAATAGTCCTCTAGTAAGGGACACGTGGCCGTCTGAGAGGGCTGGGGGAGAGACGGGACCTTTTAATCCACCTAGGATTTTCGGCCGTGTTATCTTCAGGACCTAATCCGTCCGCAAGAACTGCCCCAGCTCGTGAAGATGGCGGGTACGCTCCAGATCGGTATCCGTAACCTTCTGTGATAGACCGTCCAGCTTTTCTTCTTCTTCTTCGAAACGAGGCCTATCTTTGCGGGTGGGATAATCCGATTCCGGCCAATCCGGTCTTTTTAGGGGTAGGTGACCCGGATCGTGACTTGATCCTGATCCGGCCAACTTCACACTCCGGTCGTATCCGACTTTCGATTCTTCTTTCTTAATTTTTTTTCTTTGATATCCATAATATGCATTTGTTTGTTAGGATCATGGTGAACGCAGGGGGGGGGGTGGGGGGTGGCCTTTCCTCGGACTATGGTGACTTGCACCATAATCCGATCCGGCTCCAGCTGGGGCATAGCGGCCGGTACTACAGTAAGTAGTACCGTAATCCGGTCCAGAACCGTAATCCGGTACACTACAGTAATCCGGTCCAGTACCGTAATTCGGCCCAGCCAGAGCCTTTAACTTCTTCTTTAATGTCGACATCAAACTCCCCCAATCCGAGTCGACCATCGCATCCTTCCATCTTCAGCAGCATTGGGGGCGATATTTTCCCCCCGATGCACCCGACACAACATCTTCCACAAATTTGACAGGTTTAGTTCTTCCACCCACTAGGGACTCGCAGTGATATCCAAGCGCACCATTGTGGTGTAGTCGCTCTCAGAAATTCTTCCTGAGATGCGAACACCCACGGGGGGCCCAGATGACTGACCTTCAGAGGGGGTACTCCGTCCATCCAGGTCTTGACCCGATCCAGCATCCGGCCGGCTGATTCGGTCACTTCCATCACCTTGGCCGTGACGACTTGGATGATTGATATTCGAAAAGCTCACCTTGTGTACCCGTCAGCACTGGCGGTTGCGCTCTCTTGATGGACCCTAGGGCGAAAAGTGAAAAGTCCGTCGAATAAGGAGACGAGGGTTAAGACTAGGGGTAGCTCCTGGGCGGAAATCTTCACCGGGGAGCTCGATTGGCAATATACTTGAAGTTTGTATACTGTGACGGCTGGACCGAGAATAATCGATCGTCCAACTAAACCAATGACAATGAAGGGATAAATCCAACGTGTACGTAAAGGGGAATCCAAATATAACTCCACAATCTTCCACAGAAGGCCAAAACGTTACCACACTTTCCAATACTAGATTCAACCGTGTTCAAAACACGGGCGACTTGAGGTGAGTATACACGACGCAGCGACTCCCGGTCGGGGGACTTCCGGTGGGTTACTTTAACCTTCCCTGGGCAAACCAATAGCAGCAAGAGGGGACCTTGTTAGCCCTCTGCTGTGAACCAATGAAAGCGACTTGTGTCTAAGAAAGCGAAACGTATACTGATTTTTATCCCTATGTCCAATACTCCCTTTTGTGTAACCTACCCCCAAAAATGTGTAACCTACCCCCAAGAACCAGCTGGTACCAACCCAGCCAGTACACCAAACCCAACCGGTACCAACCCAGCCGGATCACCAAACCCACCTGGTACCAACCCAGCCGGTACACCCAGCCCAGATGGTACCAACCCAGCAGGTACGCCAAACCCAGCTGGTACCAACCCAGCCGGTACACCAAACCCAGCCGGATCGGCCGAATGCTTTTTGGTGTATTGTACACCAAAGCCTGCCGGATCGGCCGGATACTCCTTCGTCTAAGCTCACTTGACCGCCGGCGTTAGCACCTCCTTAGCAGCTCCGCGTCCACCGCTGGCGCCTCATGCGTCCTCCATTAAGCTCAGGGACCCTTCGCACATACACCTTCCAAACAATTCGCCCTTCGGTCATCCACCATCTGAAGTCATCCGGCCCGCCTGATCCGGACGGCCAATCTCCGGATAGCCCGTTAATTTCCGAGTCACTTCCACACAGCCACCCCTGAGTCTTGCCGCAGCCGCACAACGGTTGAGGCACGATCTCACTACGCATCTCACACTTCGACTCCTACACCGTTCTCATGTCAATCCTGACACCCATCCAGCTTAACCATGCCATCACTCATGCTGACTCCAAAACGTTTTTAATCCAGCACCTGATTGGCCCATTTCCGACCAGACTAGTTCCTATCCACCATTTGATTGGTCGATTAATATCGCCTAATCTGGCCGTACCCGCTGCCCGACAGCCGGATGGCTAATTTTCTGGCTCCGCCCCACCTTCTTCGTGGGTCTGCATGACCCCGGAGCGGTTCCGGCTCGCTCGTCGGCAATCGAACTCCCTCATCAAAGCTCCACAATTTAGATCCAGCTCATCCAACACCGACCGTTCTTCACAATTTTTCCACTGCACCAGAAACTATCTAAAAATCCGCCCAAACCTGGTTTTCCGTCCGCTATCCTCTGGCAGCAGGGCTTCATCAAAGTCAAACCGATCGCTCTCCACCATTAGGCGTGCATTCGGGCGGTCCGAGAAGTGTTTCATATACTTCAGCTTGGACACATGCACTATCGGGAAAACGTTGTAGTCAGTGCCCGCCGTAACCAGCTTGACTGCATGTTCCCCGACCAGCTCCGCTATTCGGAAAGGGCCATGCCAGATATGAGCTAGCTTCCGCGCATAGCCCTCCTTAACCCGATGCAGATACAACCATACCTGGGACCCGGTTCTATACCGTACTCTCTGGCTTGGTCGTTGTTCTGATCGGCGCGGTCCTGGATTGCTTGCCGGAGGCGTTCGTTTACCTGTTCCCGTGCCAGTGAATAATGACGTTGCACCCCATCCTCCAGCGACCGGCGTCCCTGTCACGGCTTTTGGTGCACCCTATTGGGATGACAGCTTCCAAGGTGGATCGAGGATCCCATCCACCAGCTAAATAGAAGGGAGTGTCTCCCCTTACCCGATCGTACGACGAATTAATGGCGAAAACAAGTCTCTCCGCGTATTCGTCCCAGTCGCACTGATCCGCTTCCACCACATGTATCTTGAGGGCTCTGGTCAGAGTTTGGACCATCCTTTCGGCCTTACCGTTCGCTTGCGCGCAGTAAGCAATGGTCGCGCTCTGTTTTTGTCCCAAGATCTTGTTGAAGGCTCGGAATACGTCCGCCATAAATCCTATCATGCCGGATGATCTCGCTTGCTCCGAAACGTCTGAACACACATTCCTCGTAGCTTTGAGCAACTTGCTGAGCGGTACGTGTGGAACTGGCCTTTGCTATGACCAGTTCGGTAAACAAATCCGTCCAGATCAGCAGCTCTGTATACCCATTTCGAGACTTAGGCTGGGATGGGATATGGTCCATCGCAATGACTTGAAAAGGATAGGTGGCCTGTATATTTCCAGGCGACCGCCCTCTAATGGTCGGCCGGCCCTTCCCTGTTTCACGATCCGGACAAATTCCCACATAAGCTTGTACGCTACGATAGAGATCCCGCCAATGGAAATGCGCCTTGATTTTATAACAGGTCCGGCCGATGCCTTGATGCCCCCCTTCCAGACTCACGTGATAATGATGGAGAATATCCGTTTGCAGGGTAGTAGGTACGACCAGCCAGGCGGATTTATCCCTCTCGATTTCGGGCTGGTCAGCAACTCGGTAGAAAAACAACAACATCCACTTCATAATCTGGGGCTGGCTTAAAACATTCCTTAGCTTGTACGGCACTCAGTTTCTCCTCTTCCCCTTTAAGGTATGCTTTGAGATCCACTATCCACTCCTCTTCGTCCTGCGCTTGGAGAATCCGCTCTGCCCGCAACTGTTGCACTATCCCTTCGCTCATTGCTACCGGAGATGGTGAACAAGTGGCTAAAGAACGGCGCTTTTACGACCGGGTGACGGCGTTCACCCGGGTTACCTCCCCCATGATGGCCGGGTGGATAAGTTCGGTCAGCCGATTGATCTCTGCCGGATCCGATAACAAACCGGGATCGGAAGTCGTGACCCCGACTTGGTCGCGCATTGCCAGCGTAGCCAAGTGATCTGCACTCTTATTCCAGTTCCGTTTGACATGTAACAATTAATGTTCTGGCCATTTCCGCAGGGCGGACATAACCCGATCGTTCAAAAGTCTTAGCCGGGGAGCCTTGCAGTCTTTTTCTCCCGTGATTTGCCGGATCACCAGATTGGAATCAACGCATATGATGATCTGGCGTCCGGCCAGCCATCAGATCTAGGCAAAGTAACAGTCCTCGGTACTCTGCATCATTCACCGTTATGCCAGGCGTGAAATCTGAAACAGCAGCGACCACTTTCCACTCGGCAACTTCCACAAGATAGCACTATAGGCACCCACTCCCTTTTTACACTTGCCGAACCGTCAAAACTCAAAACCATTAAGTCTTCCGTGGGTCCCACTGTTCGCCGTTGTTAGTATGATGGATTGTCGCGGCTGTTTCCGAGGCGCTATGGCTATCAGTGTTTCTTCCACTTCTGCCCTGGGGGTAATGCTGGCCGCCAACGTGCCCAGTATCTCCTCTTCTTCTTTAGTACACTTGATTACCTCGAGAGACCACTGAGACAGCAGACAGCCCATCTACCCAGCCGACCATCAATTCCATTTGCCGTAAGAAGCCATGACAGGGTCGACCGTCTAGATAATACCTTAATAGGCCGAGACACCAGCATAGTATAACACACATCCAGGATCCGCAATAAAGCCAAAACTTCTTTATCCACTAGCCCATAGTTAACTTCATTAGCCTTCAGAGTCCGGCTAGTGAACGTCACAGGACAATACACTCCGTCATGATCCTGCACAAGGGCAGCTGAGATAGCCCACTTTAGCATAGATGATGACCACAGGCACCTTACTAACATCGAAATGCTTCAAGACTGGTGTGGTCGCCATCTTTGCTTTCAACATGCCAAAAGCTACCATCACCCGGGTCATGTAATCATCCGGACCGGCCGCACAGGAATTGGGCAGCCAGCTGCCTGTCTGGATAGACAAGGGCGGCATCTCATTGGCCGAAATAGTTGACCCGGGCGGCATATCATTGGTGGAGATAGTTGACCCGGGCGGCATATCATTGGCTGATATTGCTGGCTCGGTTCGCACTTCCCCTTTCCTATCCTGCTCTCTCAGCTTGTGGTATTCCACCTCCCGTAATTCATACAAAACCGCAGCATAGACCGCGAAATCCCCAATGAACCGACTGTAGTAATTCAGGCTGCCCAAAAAGATTGCATGGTCTTTAGAGACCGCGGGAAAGGCAGATTACTCAAGGACTCCAAATCCTTCGGATTAGCTTCCAATCCGGCAATCGAAACCTGATGACCCAAATAGGTCACCTTAGTTTTTCCCCAGAAACTCTTCACCACACTAATCGAAAGATTCCACTTTTCACACGTAATCATCAACTTTTCCACTTTTTCACATAGTAAATCCCAAGTAGTAGCCGTCACGAGAATGTCATCAATGTAGGACCGCCGCCCCAAAACCGAAGGTTTTGGGTCGGGGTCCGGGTCACCTTCGGCGAACACATCACCGACCAGGGCAGGATCTTGGTCCGCCTTGATCTTGAAATGTCCATACAACGCGTTATCTATTAGCCGCTGGTAAATCTGCGGAGCATTCTTTAGGCCAAACGGCATCCGGTTACACTTGAAAAACCCGAAGGGCGTCACAAACGCAGAGATTTCCCGTGCATGATCGGTGTTAGAGACCACCCAGAATCCACTAGCCATGTCGAATGAGCAATACCACAAAACGTTATCCAAATCCTCCAGCAAGTCGGGTAAACCATTAGCTTAGTCAGCCGGTTCACCAGCCGGTAGTTGTTACGCAGCCTAATATCCACCCCATCCTTCTTAATAATGATTACAATGGGCGAAGCCCATGGCGAGGTGGACGGCTGAATTATCTTCGTGGCTAGCAATCCCTTGATAAGCTCCGAAATCTTTTCCCGATACTGGGGGGCGACTCTCCGGCACCTTTGCGCCACCGGCTTGGCGTTTCCCACATCAATGTCGAATACGCCCCATGGGCGGCGGAAGGTAGTGCATTCCAATACCAATCAGCAGATGGTTTCGTTTCCATATGATGTCCTTCAGCCTGTTGATCTCTTCCGGGGTGTTCACAGCTGGGTCTCCAACTTGTAGATCATCAATAGTGACTGCTGGTGGGCAGGGTGTTACCTCAGGTAGCACCGCCATCTGATCCTCCATGCCTTCAACGTATAGCTAGCGCCCTTCATGAATGCGGACCTGGTCAGCTTCGACTAATTCCGAATCCGGGTTAGCCGGATCGGTTGATCCGTCTCCCGCTATTTTCGAATCCTGATCAGCCGGATCTGTTTATCCGCCTCCGGCTAATTCCGAATCGTGGTCAGTTGGATCAGTTGATCCGCCTCCGGCTATTTCCGAATCCTGTTCAGCCGGATCGGTCGATCCAGTATCATCTTGCTCATCAAGCCATACGGCATCGGAGGTGACCGCACATGTGACTCTGTCTTGGCTTCTCTCCTGATCCTGCCGTTCGTCCATCTTCGACGGAGTGGGCAAAACTAGTTCAGCGATCGGGGCAGGATCTCGGTCAGTACGTTCAGCCGGACCAGGCGATGGCCGGCTCCGCGTCAATATCCTAGAAGGGGTCCGGTACTCTGGTTTAGCCACCATTGAAGTCTGGTCTTCGTCCACTACTTCCTCTTCGCTGACCAAATCGGTGGTTGCCTGAAAGGCCAGGCTTTGCCGCTCGATATAGCGTCTTGAGCCGATAGTGACATAACCCGGCCGGCGGGGCACCTTATCCTCGGCCAGTCACATCCCAATGATCACGTCTCCATGCAAGGTGAGGGTCCTTTCCGAGATATTAGTCACCCTTATGTAATTGAGGTGACCTTTCCCTTTGACAAACGAGGTTACCCAACACTCGCCTCTAGTCAGCCATAACTTACGCCGTCTGTCGTGTGGTCGTACCATTACTTTCACCGCTCTTCTCACTGGCACCGTTTCAAACTGACCTAACTTGAGGAACTGGACGTGGGCACCATATAAGGGCCACCGGAGGGCCAGATGGATCTGTACTTCATCCGGCAACGCCAATGTCCCATGAGAAAAATCCAGCCGTATGCCGGCTAGGACCATAAATTCCATCCCCAGAATTGCATCCTGTCCGGCTAGCTTACCCAAGGCGGTAAAGTAGTACACCAACGACCCAGCCAATGTAATCTTAACTCTTGTTCTTCCTTGGGTCATGTACGAACTTTCTCCAATGCCGATACACCTGCCGCTTCGTCTCGTCTATTTCACACCCTAACTTACGAGCAAAGGTGGTGTCAACGATAGACACTTCTGCGCCAGAGTCAAACAGCATGGTAGCCTTCTGATTATTGATCTTACCATCCGCCTTGGCTTGCTTGAACCACTTAGCCGGTGAACGATATTTCCAATAACCTCGTGATTCCCCAGATAGCAGATGCAATTCCATAAGCACTTCAGACCGAGAGTATTCGTCCGTTCGTATACTGCTCACCAGGAAGGGGTCAGCCGTGCTGCCCGGGGACCGGATGACGTAATCGTCAAACTTACATGTATTGTCGGTTACGCTTTGCTTTTCTTCTTGATTATCCTCCTTACCGACAAAAACATAGCTACTAACACTAGACCGCCTCGGCTCGAACCAGATTCCAACCTGGCGAGCGATCTAGTTTAACATCTTTTCCATCCCGGGCGGAACATTCCAGCATGCTTGGTCGGGACGTACCACTTCTTCATCTGGTTGTAGAATTCTTCGTTAGGGAACAGTCCAGCCTCGTGCACTTCCCCGCAAGTCTTGCAGGTGAACGAACAGTGTTCCGCCGGATATCCCTTCCTTTCGCACTTCTTGCCGCTTCCAAAAGCTCCGGTCGTCATGCTTGATGGACCCACAGTGGGTACATTTCCGTCTGGGGTAATCCTGGTCAGTTCGAGCCGGAAACCTCTTCTGCTGGCTGGACCCAGCTGGCAGCCTGGATGGCTGACTGGCTTTCGCCGAGAACAGGTACTGGTACTGCTCCTCCTCAGATTCGCCCCCGGACCGCTCGTACTTAACTAGTCGCATCCGACTCTCCCGCGCCTTTACTACATCAACGCTCGGTGTGCGCGTTGTTGGTGGCGACCACGACATTAATGACGCGAAACGCACCTGAGGGTCTAAGTAAACCCTCTTGAAACGGCTCACCGTTTCTAAAGCTTCCTCCGAGTTTTTACCTCGGGGGTGGTGATGATGTCGGTCCCCATGGTCCGCATCATCTCCACCACAGTATCCACACTTCTTTGTGGAAAGTGAGAGAAAGTTTCCCTCACTAAGTCTTGCGCGAGCTGTCGCTCGCGTTCACGATCGCTGACCGTCGTTATGACGGTCGGGCGGCTCTTAACTCTTCGCTCCGCTAGTTAACTAGCGGAACGGAACGAACAGTGGTCGTCTAGACGGACCACAAAGTGCTACCAGGTGTAACAGGCTAGCTGTTACAGGCTCACAATGTTGAATTGCAAGTGAAGAAGCGTGCAATTGGTTAGAAATAAATGCAATTTGTTTCTCAATAGTTTAATCTAGGTCTGGACTATTTAATCAATTAAATAGTACTATATATATGAATATATAACTACGACACGTGGCTACAAGACGGTAAGCTTAAGAGTGATATATTTATGAGTGGTTTAGAGCTAGCTACTATAATTAGATCTAGACTAATCATATAAACCTAATCATATAAACATGTAATATAAAACTGATCTAATAATACTCTTATTATTCGATCTCTTCTTAGATTCGATATTTGTATCAGAATCTGTTTCTCAGGGTGGATTATAATAACTTATAATCCAATATTCGCATTTCAGACAGCAGGTCTGAAATTGAACTGTGATATTTAAACTTAAATATCACGTATGTAATGGTACCCCATTACAGCATCTCTCCAAGACGAGACATATCTAGGCATTCTGAGTATCTCTGCCTTCTTCGTTAACTTTTTCCATACTCCACTCTGTTCATTATCTTGCTGAGACGCCAACACAAGCACATAATCCTTTGAGCGACTCAATGACACTAATGACCGCGCGGGATAGTCCAGCACAAAGCCCAACGTCCCTGTCCTCACCATGGACGCAATAGTAATATCCGCTTCTTTACTTTGGCTTGAGTCAGTCGTGGTCACTGTAATAGTCAGGTTGTCCATATCGTTTCCTTGTAACTTTAGCACATGTTCTCGAATTTCATCCACTTGCTTCTGATACGGTGATATGATTAATAACAACCGTGTTCTTGATCCTAGATACTCGGCTAATGACAGGGTAGCATTTATTCGTTGTACGATCTCCACAGTCATTGCTACCTCCACAACATTATGCAGGTAAGTCCATGGGCTTCCTTATCCAGATTGCACGTTCTGTTCCTACGTCATACTCTTCCACCGACTGGTTAAACGAGTCTTCATGCGTCATACGGGCTACATGAGGAAGCTTAATATCCTGCAGATAATCTACCCCCGATATCACTCGGTCTGCTATTTCGTAAGAGTAGAACGTCTGAAGAAATGCGGTAATCTCAGGATGACTTCGAAAGTAAGCTGTCTTGGCAATTCCCAAGAAATCTGGCACTTTCTTTCTTGCACCCTATGGTGTTCAAAGGTGTATAATATGGACCAGGTCCTTTTGTGTCGCCTCGTGTCAGAATTGTAATGGTGACGTTTAGCTTCATCCAGTGGAGTATAGGCATACAATTGATATGGGTCCCCAATCCCCACCACTACCTCGGTGTTCGCGCGCAACGTTTGGAGCTACGCTAATTCACATGTCTGCGCCCCGTCATCATTGACAATGAGATGAAAACGCAGTGATCGATATTCTTGCCGACTCAGTTATGACAACGTGGCGATTACCACTCTGGCTTTACTCCATACATTCTTTAGCGCTTGATCCAGAGCTGCCCGACTATTTCTTCTCCACCCATTGGTACGAAGGTGTTCTTCTTCCATACGCTCAATCTCTCCAATAAAGCGGTTCTGGGCAGTTCTCCAATTCCATCATTTCGCCTCGCGGTGTTCCCAATCTTAATATTGCTTGCTCACCTATAATTTCCAACGATAACAATTTCTTGAGATCTTCATGGCTGCATTAGTTTCTGACACGATTACAATCCTTTTTGTGGGGATATGCTCCCAGAATGCTGTGATCAATGACGCGATAGTAGAGGTCTTCCTACATCCATATGGACCTCTCGCTAGAATATTTTCCATTTTGGTGAGCCCATCGCTGACCACTTGGCACTGCCTTCTGTCGAGGAATTTGCGCATCGTTGGTGTTTCGTTCGCCAAGCGCTTTGCTTCTCTCAGTGGCATCACGGCCCTCCGTACATGTGTCACGATTGATAATTTTCGGAGCCAGCGGTGGTGTTGGCTTCATTCTTGCTAACTCTTCCACGGTCATAAAACGGCGCACATGATTTAATACGTTCACTTTTGTTTCCCAATACAAATCATGCATGTAACCACTTACTTCCCAAAAAGATACATTAGTCAATAGTAAGTATTGACCGTCCACGTAAACAGTATCCTGGTCTCAATCTTTTCGTATATTTGACCAGTATACGCCTTAAGCTCGCCAACATCCCATGTTCGTAAGGCATTAACTCGTCTAGTACGATTCATCCACCTTTTGCATACTTGGATGTAAATAAGACTGCCTAATAATGGCAGTACGTGATCCACTGTCGTCGCAGCAGTTTAAACCGGCTCCTGTTTCGTAATACAGTGACCTATTCAACGACTTTGAGATGTGCTCTCTTGTTAGGCTGCCGCTAAGCATTCGGGTGAAGTGCTGCACAATGCATCGCCGTGTGCTGCCAACGCCATTGTCAACCAATAGTCTGCGTTCGATACAAAATTATCGATGTATACCTCATGATCGGCTGCACTTGATCCATTTCGCCAGGTAAGCTTAGTCTTCAAGCTTACGCTCAGAAGATACAATATTTGTTATCGAATATTGTATATGAGCCAGTGCTCCCTACCATGCAGGTCACTGGCTTCATGAAGGGACTGAATGACGGTCCCATCAAGAAGAGTCTTTACCACATTCCGCCAAAGACTCTGAGGGATGCTATAGACCAAAGCATCCGAGAGGAATTTAGCATGCGTTCAGCGTCAACGCATGCTGGGCTCAGTCGAAGGGCTCAACAGCCTTTCGACTTTAACATGCCGCCGGTGCAGCATATTAATAATTTCTCGAACAGACGAAGTTCACATTTCGTCCCACGACACCAAAACCCACGCCAGAGCGCGGGCGGAGGAGGTCCAGAGCCGATGGGGGACCTATCGGTTGCAGTCACCTCGACCCCGATCAAACCGGAAAACAAGAAGTTCCTTCGCTGCAATAGATGCGCGAAGATGGGCTATTACGCCCATGAGTGTATGGCGCCGCGGCCGGCGCCACGCAGTCAGCGGACTAGACAGTCGGCTGGTCGGCGACTCCAACAGGGGCAACCCTCTGTTGATGCAAAATACGGCAGCAATCAGTAGGGGCGGGGTGCCCTACTGGACGGGTTATCTCACATGCCGACATCGGGCATGTGAAGATAATAGCCCCAGGCGGGACTATGTCCTGTCAAAAGGTGCAGGGTGAAGGGAAAACCTCTCATCACCCTGGAAGTTAAGCCGCATGGAAACGATGCCCCCATGCACGCTCTGTTTGACACAGGAGCGTCAAACAATTTCGTTAGAATTAACAAATAGCTCATCGAAAAAAAAACACACACGGACAATTGTAGCAATAAAAGTAGTTAGAATACTTAATGTCGAAGTGGGGGTACATTGCGTATTAGTAATCTGTCCCAACAGCATCTCTGGCGTGATTCCTGACAAGGCAGTTGATTCAGCAAATACCTAGATTGTAAAATAATATTATGATTTCACCAAAATTCAATTGATATCAATTAAATTATTTGAGAATAGATTCAATTGAAATAATAATTTGTCTTTATCAAAACTGACCCACACATGCCAATACACTATAAACTTATTCGTGTGATTTCAAGTAGCCCTGGAACTGGTAGCTGTAATGTATTTTCTGCTAGATGTCATTTAAATAAAAGTACAGTATCCTAACAAATAGCTCATAAGTAAAAAAAACCGCACAAAATAATTGTAGCAATAAAAGATAAGTAGTTAGAATACTGAATGTCGAAGCGGAGGTACATTGCGTTTAAATATTGCTTTCGTCTGCATATTTAGCGTCCGTTTCCTACAAGGCAAATGATACATAATAATAATAAGGTAGTCCATTTAGAGTTAACTATATGCTACTATATCCCGGGAGACGAAGGTCGGCTCAAGTATCGAATGGATAGGCGGGCATACAGATGCTTGCAATCGTCTCGCTTGTTGTAGCGGTGCAGGAGTTATATCAAACACGCACTGGATACACAACTGTAAACGCATCCCCTCTTCTCTTGTCGCTATTCCGTTACGTTCATATATCGATACTGTATCGAGTTGGGCTCGCACTTGAGTCCAAATGAACGCGATCGTTTCCGCTGGTAACTGCTTCCAACCGTCAAAAATGAACTTATTTCTGACTTGCCATAACCACGTCTTACAAATACTGCAACCTCCCACCATAATCATTTGAATTGTTTGTGAAATATATGTGATTGGGATCCATACCGGGTCATCATCGCCGTCGCTACTCGATCCCCCAGTCCTGGGTCCGATCTGGTGATAATACTACCCTTGAATTGATTCAGGTCGTCCTCCTGCACATCTTCTCCTATCCAGTGACTTGCCCATTTGGCCCATAACATCTGCGCGGTTTTGCAGCTCCAGAAAATATGTTCCATGTCCAAACGCGTACCAGTACACCGAGAATTTAATGGGCATCCACGATCTGTACTGGATCTGAGAAAAAAAAAGTGTTAAGCTGCAGAGTTGCGAGTCTATATTGGACCCACAACTGATAATCAGTTAACATGTTCCTGTGTTTCCATACCTGTTGTGGCGTTTGACTT
>MIQA02005690.1:0-14536 GCA_001887855.2 Sclerospora graminicola
CCTATAATGTACCCACGTGGCTAAGTATTTGTCTAACAATGCAAAGTCTGCCTTCAAATTGGACGTATTGGTAGGGCAAGTTAAAATGTCTTAAAAACTCGGTACTTATCGATAGTACCGGCCACCGGCTCCGCGAAATCGCGACAGGATCATGTTCTTAGTGAGAAGACGAAAAAGAAGCGCATAGTATATGAATTTCATTATAACATTAATATTTTTGCGTCCATGTCCTTACATATATGTATTGCTATAATACACTGGTACGGCGCAGTAAGAGAGCGAATTCCTAATTGACGAGTGTACTGTCCAAGTAATCCCCTTTCATTGTAAGAAACAAGGTAATTGCGCGTCTGCTATTTTTATTGTATATCGATTGGTGTCATGTATTGTATCGACTATTCAGCTGGATATTCTTTACCTAAATTTGGGCTCTAATAAATTCCCGATTAGGGATGGGGTTTTGCGCATAAACCAGTCTTAAATAAGAAGACACGGATTGTGGAGCTGGACAAAATCGATGTCACTACATGTTGACCACCAGGTGTGTGCGGTATCACGTTTCGGCACCGGTACTATAGTAGCGAATCAAGGTACCAAAATTTGTTGAATGATACTATAGTTTCCTACCGATACCTAAAAGTAACACGTCGGTACGGTTTACTACCGAAAATAACATGGCCGGTATTGGTATACCAAAATTAGTACCGAAATTGGATTTGGCCGGTATCACATACCGGTACTTGCACCAACATTTGACTGCATACCGGTAATTAGTACCGGTAGTTTGTACTTATATAGTTCATACCCGGTAGTTCGAATTTTGCCTTCAAGCCCCCTCAACCCGGCAAAGGTTGAGTAGGGATCCGGACTTTGCCTGTCAACGTACGACTCATCACGTATACTAAGATGAAAGTGTCAGATCATGCGCCTGACCCGCCCGATAAGAGTAATGAGCCTTCACGAGAAAAGAAGAGCCTCGAGAAGGAACACCCTCAAGCAACGGGGGATGCCGCGTCCCTCGAGGCGCCCTCAACTGGAGGGATGTCGGGAGTTCCAGCTAAAAATCCAGTAGAACCGGAAATTAGAACCAGTAATACCGGAGGAAAATCAGGAATCACCCAAAAAGTCCGATACAGTGGTACCGGAACCAGAACCGGTATTACCGGTGGCAACTCCTTGCTTACCCAAAAAGTCTGATACTGTGGTACCAACTTTAAGAACAGAAACCAGCCGAAGGAAGCAGTCAACACTGGTAATTTAGTCGAAGATATGGCTACAGCATTAAAAATGGCATTGACTAAAGCTATTAATCCAAAACCCCGTGGACAGGAATGGATCGACATAATGCAAGATATTTTTACACGCATCTACGTTAAGACTAAGGGGTCGGTAAAGAAATTATCCCCGATTGCGCAGCGTCCACCTACTCTTAAGCAAGGGGAAACTGAAAGACGTATCGATATTTTCGAACAACTAGTGACAATCCAACAGTTAGATTAGACTGTTTGGAAACAGCGTATCGTAGGGGCAGCGCTCAGCGTTCAAAGAACCAGTCAACCATTTGAGAGTATCTTATGAATTTTTTTTGGTCAAGTGGCGGTTCAATCAGCAGAAGCGTTGCCAACCCCATTAACAGGGTGGGCAACGAAGGTTACAGGAACAACAGTTGTTGCTAAACAAGACCACATATCAAAGATACCTTTTCTGTTTAAGACGGATGTATATTCAGCGGAGGAAATCAGTCAATTACGGAAGATATGCGAGCAGGAATTTGGAAAGTGTGCTCCTGAACAACCACGCAAAGGGTCTGAACATGAATGGAAGATAATTCAAGGGCTGGTGGAGGGTACTATTTTGGCAAAGTATATGCCCATGTTCGTGAAGAGAATAATGACGCTAGAAGAACAAGTGAGACTTGTTTAAACAATCAGGGCACAAGTGGAAGGATGCCTAATAATGCATCTCAATGGAGAAAGTCCTATCAAAGCGGCATTTCTTAGCACACGTTGCTTACAAGAAAGTATTGCTATTTCTGCCACTACACGTGGTACAGGGTCAAAGGATTTATGGGATATGGTGGCACAAATCAAAACCATAAGTAACAATGCTACGAACCACTATCTATATTTTCATTTTTACACCAGAGAGATCGCAGAAAAATATGTTGGAACAAAAGTTCCTTTCCATCGCTATGAACATTCACTTACAAATTTGCACACGAAGCGCAACAAAGTTACAGGATCGGCCTGGGCAAAACAAGTTGACCACCATGAAGAAGCTTATGCCCTCCGGGGGTACAATTTTGCATACTCAAAAATGTTTCACGTACCTTTGACTTGATCAAATTGTACAGCATGCTCAAGTCAATTCTGACGGACCCATTTCAATTGGAAAATTAAGATCACGGTGGACCATTTTCAGACACGTCAATTTCCTGGGAATTAGTATTAAAAAAGGCGGACTGTCCACGAGTTCTAAGTGGGGTATTACGTTTGTATTGGTGTAACACGATGTTGATTATAGAACACCCTCAAATGAAGGGTAAACGCCAATATTTATGGTGCGGAGAAGCAGGACACCCGATGCGGGCATGCACGGCGACATTGGAGGAATTGACTAAGGCGAAGTGTATAATAGTTACGAATGAAGATATGTAGAAACTAACTTAACCCAATTCTACATTTCGTAGCATGTCGGAACTTCTCGAGGATGTTGAGCGAAAGTGTTTGGAAGCGGAAAAGGCTGCTCTAGCAGCCAAGGAAAACTCAAAATCAAAGGACAATGCCCTAAGTACAGACGACGAAACGACTACTTCGAAGGATCAACAAAATGCGGTCCAGGAAGAAGTTCCAGATAGTAAAAGCCAGGACCAACCACCCAAACAATCGGCCACACGGAGAAAGGTTGGACCAAGGTAGCTCAAAGACCAGGTCATACGGGTTCCTCTACAACGGATACCACAATAACTCAGATGATGCCTCAACAGCGTTTAGAAGGAGTATACACGTCCAAGGCTGTTCCACGGGCGACCAAACCTAAGAACTCTGACGACCCACAGTCACGAATTTATATTGGCGAAGAAGTAAAGCAGGAGACAGTGCACATTGCCTCAGCACCCAAGTCTCCAGCCAGAGCAAACAGGAAACCTCACACACAATCAACAGGACCGAAATCCCCACAGGAGAATAAGGTCAAACAACAAACTGACTTAATGATTGCTGAAGGAATACTCAAACAAAAATTGGACTCCTGCTTGATCCAGATTACGAAATCTGAAGGCGCGGTACAGTTGTACCCACTTCATAAGAGAGATCTACCGGGCTCGACAATGCCATTTACTCTTGAACAAGCTGAAGAAGCAATGGGGGTTCGATTGATTGATACACCCGCCACAGGTAATTGTCAGGTGTACGCTCTCAGTCAAGCATTAGCGTCAAAAACTTTCAACCAGTCATCAACCGACTTACTAGTGCAAATAACGGAGAAACTCAAACGTGGATGTCATTTACGTGCTTTATTGGATTTTGACGTGAAATTCCCAGCAGGGAACCGTAAACAGACGCTGCTCGGACTGGGGAGAGGGTATGACAAGATTTCGGCTGAGCAACCAAAAAGAGAATTTCAACAATATCCGGAAGATTTTGCAACGAGTGCTTCGAGGTTAGATGATTTAGTGCCTGCCACTGCATGGGGAAGCAATGACACCATTGCCTGTCTCAGCACATTACTGCATCAAGATATTTTTGTAATAAGCGTGCTCCAGGACGCCGAGGGGTCAGGTGCTATACATTTCGCTCCGGATGCTCGGTTACGCAATAATAAGAGCTATGCAACGAGTGGCAAATACCCTATCTCGTTGAACGCGTGTATGGATCAAGTGGTTACGATGAAAAAGAAAGTGTTTGAAACGGATGACAAATTACCCATCATCCTGAAATATGAAGCAGCACATTACTCGGCATATTTACATGGCTTCAGGATGAACCATCCACAGGAGACAACTGGTACAGATGAGGATATGTCCGAACAATCAGAGGGAAGTGATGATAAGGAAGATTACGATGACGAAAAGGTACCAAACGGAGTACCAACCATGACCGAGGAAGACCAACGTAAGGACGATAGCTCAACCAATATCGACAATTCTGAAGTGTACGACGATAACGATACTTCGTCGAATTCGTCGAGTCAATTAACAAATTACGGCTCCCATTCTTCATGGGACCCGGATTCCTGGAAGGGAGATATGGAGGAGTTATTAAGCCGCATGCGAGGCCCAACAATTCACCATGAGCTCAAGAAAGAAATTCAACAGATTATTCTTACGCATGACTCCAAAATGGTGGAAGTGTTACATTTTCTTACTGAAACGGTAAGTAGACTATCGCTAAAAGAGCAGGGGTCGCTAATTGGGGATGATTTTTCGGAACCAACTCAGAGGGACTGGTTTATGAAAAATATCAGATCTCTGAGCCGGTTTTATTTCAGTGGTACCATAAAATAAGGGAGAGACCGATCAGACGAGAAGGAATTACTACTTTTAGGATCCTCTAAAACGGATAGCTCCGAATATTATCCGTCCCAGAAATCCAGTGAGGGAGCCGATGAGGATTTTTACCATGTCAAACGGAGACGGATTCGGAAAGCAGACGACAGAGAAGGCGAGGAAGAGCATCATCAGAACCCGTTTAATCATTCTGATCCAAAGGAGGGGACACTTATCCAAACACCTCCACAACCGGATGTTAGTATGACACGGCATAAGGCATTGACAACACTAGCGATTGAGTGGAAAAACCAAACCTCTATAGAATTCCCACATGTGGACGCACCCACATCCCTTTGGAAAGTGTTTTCGGAACGTGAAGGTCCGCGTCTTTTGAATTTGTTTAAGTCCTTCGAGGTGACGGCATACTTATTAGAAGGACTTTCGGCAGAAGTGTTAGTATACCTAACCAGAACATGGAGGGAGGAATGCCGGCACTCAATGATTGCTCAAGGGAAGCGGTCAGGAATTAAACATGTTCCAGCAGAGTGGTTTGCCCAATGGGAACAAAGGTTTGTAGCGGTGACGGGACACTCACAACAACAAGCCATTATGAACAGTTCGCATGAATGGGGGCACCTAAAAAAAGTACGGTATGGGAATAATTCTCTCCTTAAATATTGCGCTCCGTCGATGACGGTATCTTTAGCAAATGCTCTGATGTGTGCACATGTCTTCGCGGAACATATCGCAGTATTGCTTGGTGAAGACAGTAATCAACTGGAACCGATTGTTATACTATTGCATCGACATTTCCGTGCCAAAAGGATCTTTAAGGAATACGATCTTTGTGTTAGAAAGCTGGCTGCTGGGACACCAGAAGCATGAATAATAATAGCAAATTCTTTTCAGAACTATATCTCAGTAATAGAAACATCGCCTCCAAGTGATGGATCCCCTTGTTACTAAGGGCACCGCGGTGGGAACTACGGATGCCCAACATGACTACTTCACATTAGCGCCATTGGACACATACGCAAAACATAGACTTATCCAGGATATGGTATACCATAACCCGAATGAAATCGACCCAAACGCCACATTCTATAGTGGTTCAACTTCGGATTATTTTTCAGAATTTACGAGTATTTAAAAAACAAGATGTACAAAAATGGTTCGACGCTTGAAGACAGACCGCAAACTATACAACTACTCATCTTTACTTACTGCAAGAAACGCATGTGGCGTCTCAAACAAAAACAGATGATTATGCGAGTAGATGGAAACGGGTTTGGGGTAGAAGAGGTGATAATAAACAACTGTCCTATTGGAGTGTATCGAGTGGCAAACAAGGAGGAGTAGCCATTCTTATTCACCCAGAGATAGCAGACAGTATTACCTCCTGGCACCAGCTCATATGGGCTCACCGTGTATCTCGATCACTTGGGAAGCTTGGATCAAAGTCAATATATATGCACCATCAGGGGATGCCACCCAACACAGTGTATTTTATAAACATTTGGACAGATTGATTGGGTCCATCCAAACCCCACTCCTCGTAGGAGGGGACTTTAACTGTGTAGAGTGTCCAGTGCTTGACCGACACGGAGGGGTCCGATCGGCCTCGACGGAGAGCATGGAACTGACTCGATTTGTGGAGAAGTTAAACTTAATGAATGCACGGCTAATGATTGGAACATATGGAGTAGAGGAACGTCTGGACCCCACAGAACCTTACACGTACTGGCGGGGGTCACAGACAAGTCGACTTGATAGGTTATTTTTATCGGATCAAATAGCGTCTTGGATTCAGTGGTTGGCAGATATAGAGCCCTATATAGAACCCCGCGTATACTCTGATCATGCTGAAGTCCAACTTTTTTTATTTGATACTAGTAGAAAAGCGAAAAGGAATATTAAGCATCGGCCGCAGTATCCATTTCCAGGATCCACACATAGTTCTATTCGTACGGAAATGGAAAATATGTTCAACCAGCAGTTACAGGAACAGATTTGCACAACTTCGCAGTGGGATCATGTAGTGAATATTTGTACGGATATCCTCTTTCATGTGCGTCGTAAAGCAGCCAAACGACGTCGAAAACGAGTACGACAGCTCCACAGAACAATACGTAGCAATTCAACATCGCGAAAGCAGTTGATTCAGGCGATAGCTGACGCGATAGTTACCAAAGTCAAAGCGCGACGAGGGCAAAGGCTTCATCGATCTGCAGTAGATCTTCGGTGGTTATTCCAGCGCGCATCCATTAGGGCCAAAGATCAAACTGTTTCAAATATCATTTTACCAACGGGTTGTTCTACCGCTAACCAGCTGTCAATATCAGACCGCTTTTCCATCACGTGGGCTCCAATTCTCAACACGATATACCGCAAAGTACCGGAACATGATCTTCCCGACCAGTTAAATTCATTTTTCACAGTTCCATGGGACAGAATGGTTTCACCAACGGAAAACGCGATACTAATGGAACCTATTGGAGAAGCAGAAGTGATAAGTGCGATAAAGAGTCTCACTCGGCGTAAAGCGGCCGGGACTGATACTCTGAGCAATGATTTTATCAAAGATTTCGACGAACATTTCAGCCCTCTCTTGACATTTTTCTATAACCACAATTTAACAGGGGAGAAACCTCCAGCCTCTTTCCTCAAAGCACTGGTAATTACTTTACGGAAAAAGGGGACTCCACCAATGCACTTGATTATCGACCCATCTCAATATTGCAGACATCTTACAAAAATTTTGCAAAAATTTGGCATTCTGATTGCAACGATTCTTGGGTAAACTTATCGGTGATTCTCAGCAGGGGTTTGTGGTTGTGCGAAAGCTGGATAAAGCGGTAGCAGTACTTATGGCGGCATTACGGAAGGACCATTTACCCCGGAACACAGCACCACACGACTGCCCGGTCATTCTCTTTTTAGATCTGGCAAAAGCATATGATTCAGTGGATAGAACGTACCTTTTTTTGGTACTTTCACGGTTTGGTTTTGATAGGTCATTTATCGATTTAATATGGCGGTTGCACGAAGGTTCAACGGCGGAAGTTTTGGTCAACCAAGAATTCTCTCACCCATTACCTGTGATTTCCGGTATTCGAAAGGGGTGCCCTTTAGCCCCATTATTGTTTATATTGGCAGTGGAACCTCTGGCTCTAGCACTATTACAATCGCCTCATATTGATGGGATCAAGATAGGCGGCCCCACAGCTACAACAGTTCACAGATTTTCGGCATTGTCGATGGTTCCACTATATTTCTTGGCAAGGCGGGTCAAATTGACGCGGCATGGCGGATAGTCAAGGGATTTGGTCAATTATCCGGTCTGCAAGTGCAAGTCCACAAGAGTAACTTTTTATTTCTTATCCCAGCAGTGAAGTATCTCACATGGGATGACATCCCAGTCGTACACGATAACGAGACGGTACGGTATCTAGGTTACGAAGTTGGGCATGGCCAACTTCCTGACCGGAATTGGGAATTACGGATACAACAAATTAAACGGAGACTCAGTGTGGCGATCAAATGTGGTACCTCAGTTATGGAGCGGGTAGTATTATTTAACGCTATTGTAGTCCCTGCTATTATGTTTACAGCTAGGGTGTTTGATCCATCAACGACTGTGCTCAAGAGTCTCATCCACATTCAAAAAATATTTATCTGGACAAATGCCACAGCAGGGAAAGCGATTAATCATAAAATCTCCCCAACACTACTCTACACACCACGCGGTGCTGGAGGACTCTGATTAGTATCACTGCCGCTGGCTTTACGTGTTCAGCGGATGAAAATGGCAACTTTGTGGTTGATGGGAGCGTCCGATAAGTACCAGCAAGCATGGATATACTGGAGAGTCAAGCAGGATGGATTGAACTTTTCGTATATCTCCCCATCCAAAAAACAATCTTTTATCAGTAGGTCAGCGCTCACGGATTTGCAAAGCACTGGGCCATTACACCAGGAATTGTCCAGTTGGATGGCTCCGTCGCCACAAACGCTAAAACCAATTACGGGAATATACAGATGTCCATCTTCCTCAAGTAATGGCGACATTGGAAGTAAATTCAGGCAAGATGACAACAAGTTTACGGCCTTCGGACACTATAAGGATCAAGCTCCCAATTGACGGCATCCCATATCACGATTTACCCCGAATCTCTTACGAAGCCTTTTGGGGGACGTTCCAGTGGGCAGGAAACCCGTGGATTTTGGAGGACAAGGCGGTGAATCTTTCGCGTCACAAATATGACAAAAATCCGCAAATGGACATTTACTTCTTACACCTTAATCGACAGGATTCTGACATATTTGTGTGGCAGATACCTGCGATACCAGACAAATCTCACTCCCGGGCGAAGGTGGCACGTTGGATGGCCACTATAATCGTGGCATCACCACGAGTGCCAATTGGTAGTAGTATCGAGGGTCCTCCAACAATTCGGTTATACAATTGCCCGAAGGCCCTTCGCCCGTACCAATGGCGCCTAGAAGAGCCGAAAATTCTGGTAGACACGTGTGAAACGACAGGTAGTAAACTACATCTACGGCAATCAGATGGTGGAATATATTGGAACTTATCGGAGGCACTACCGATTACAAACGACAAGGGTATTTTCTCCTCTTGACAACAGTGGTTTCTTATCCACAGCCAGATCTCCACCGCATCATTTGGCCACTAGAAGAAGGGGCAGCATTTTGGGAAATCGTCCGGAGACATTTCAAAAAATGTGACAACCTCAATATCGCAGCCAGGCTTCAGGAGGTTCTATCGAAACGGAAACGACAAGGCAGTTGGTGGGAATATAAATCAAACGCCACAACAGGTATGAAACACAGGAACATGTTAACTGATTATCGGTTGTGTGTCCAATATAGACTCGCAATTCTGCAGCTTAACACGTTTTTCACAGATCCGGTACAAAACATGGGTGCCCATTAAATTCTCGGTGTACCGGTACGCGCTTGGACATGGAGCATATTTTCAGGAGTTGTAAAACTCGCTGATGTTATGGGCCAAATGGGCAAGTTACTGGCCCGGAGAAGACGTGGTGGAGGACGACCTGGACCAATTCAAGGCAAGTATTATCACCAGATCGGACCCTGACCTGGGAGATCGAGTTGCGAAGGTGACGATGAACCGGTATGGAACCCAATCACAGGAATTACACAAACAATTGGTGGGGAGGTTGCAGTATTTGTAAGACGTGGCTATGGCAAGTCAGAAATAAGGTCATTTTTGACGGCTGGAAGCCGTCACCAGCGGAAACAATTGCGTTCATTTGGACTCAAGTGCGAGCCCAACTCGAAACAGTATCGATGTATGAACGTAAAGAAATAGCGACAAGAGAAGATGGGATGCGCTTATTGTTGTGTATCCGGTGCGTGTTTGATATAACTCCTGCACCGCTATAACAAGCGAGAAGGTTGCAAGCATCTGTATGCACGCCTATCCATACGATACCTGAGCCGACGTTCGTCTCCCGTGTTAAAGCTTACATAGTAGCCTATAGTTAACTCTTAATGAACTACCTTATTACTATTATTATTAGTTAAAACCCGGTAATTGGATAGACCTTTTATCCATGGCAGTGGTCACAAGTAAAGTATGTCAGAAGAGGGTTGCATGCCACCATGGAGAACTATTGCCGTTGTAAGACGACGGACGGATGGTGAGGGAGCATTTGCGCTTTAGTCATTCATATCCTAGTAGATAGTTATCAAAGGTTACCACAACTTGTTGTTTATTTTTTTAATTTTTTTTCTCCAACAGAAAAGACTGCTTATATTATTAAAAAAAAACGACATGTACCATAATGCTCTCCTACTCCTTCTTTGGGGTCTAGTCATATCGTTAATATTTTTTGCATAAATTTGTAAATAGAGATACTATTTACTTATCATTACCATCAGTAATTGTCCACCTCCCTTGAATGTTAAACGATGCATACACCAGGCTACATAGATAGGGAGTGTAACATTAAGGGTCCGTCTGGTAAAATCCTGGATTTTTCTGTTTGCATACGCTGTTTTCTACCAATCCACTGGATTTGATTAAAACAGCGGTCACGATCAAACACTGTTTAAAATTATCGTGACTGTATGGTAACACAATCCATGATTTTAATTTGGCAGTCTCACGCTTACGACAATACAAGATGGGTACAGCTGAAGTTAGTTATGGTGAGCCAAGCCATTGAGCAGCTATGAAAGAACCGTTGCATTTTTAATTCATTATAAATATTTGTTATCTATCTCATCTGGTGCTTTCCTATACTTTTAAGTGGCATTCTAACAGACATAACATTGCGTTTTGCCACCACTTACGCAGAATTAGAAAAGGGTTCTATTAATATTTTATAAGTCATGTACGGTACAAAATCACAATCCCAAAACGATCAAACGCGGCTGTCGGCGCAAAAAATGCACCATTTCAAAACCAATATAAGCAAATGGGTCTCAAGAAAACAAGACGACGATGACACCGTGGTCGGCGCGGTACTCGTGTCAAGCCGACGATCATGCCGCCCGATAGAGAAGTACTTGCAGAAGCACTAATTATATTTAAAAACTCTGTCACGAAAAAAGGAAGATTTACTATATGCTTTTTACTCTTAATTCAATATACATTTCTCTATCGACTACGGCGTACCGTAAAAATACACTCACTGTTTCGAAATACCGACTCTGACTTGTATCTCGGAAACAGCGGATGGAGGCCAAAACAGCGTTTAAAAAAAATGGTTGGCGAACCAGACAGCACACCCAACTCGGCTGAAACAGTGTTTGGTCCGAAACAGTTGTATTTTTTTGGCAAATCCAGTGAAATCCAGCGGATTTGTGGCAACCAGACGGACCCTAATATCATTATCAACTCTACGAATTTTTTCAGTATCCAGAGACAAAATATTGTCTCTGGATACCGATTTAGTCGGTACTACTGTAATACCGAGATTAGTATGGACGGTAAATACTACCAGTACCGAGTACCTATATTGGCTCTGACGGTGGATACTATCGATACTCAATACCATAATTTCAGACTTCGGTAGTGATAGATATTTACCAACATTACTTAGGGCGGTATCGGTACGGTACTCTTCATACTTACATTGAAGTTCCCGGTATCAGTATCGGTATTGTTTAATACCGGTGGTACTACCTTTACTAACCACTACCGGTACCAATACGGTATTGACCGCCTTTATGTCGAAAAGTCGGATTTAAACCGACTCGGATCGAATCATTTGGATGATCTTGAAGGAGAACAATCGCTACTACCAAGTGCATTTGATGGATTTATCGAGCAAGAAGATGGTTCCTACTTGCTTACGATGACAAAAAAGAGCAATTTATTACAGTGGTGAAGTGCCTTCAGTCAGTTGCTAGTTTTCGAGCCGTGGTCGACGTGTTCCGGGTGTTCGGCGAAGCCCTAATGAACATGAAGCTAGGCACACCCAGCCAGAAGACTGTCGCATGCTACGTTCGCAACCTTGTTGCTATCAATCTGTCCGCTTTGCGAGTCATATTGGATTGTGCATGGTGTTTTTCGCTGCTTGTTGACGGTGCAACACATAACGGGAGCAGTTACTTTGACGTCCGCATCTCCTTCGAATACACTGGGTCACTCTACAATTTTCACTTATTGATGATTCCAACAGGCAGTCGCGAGCATACTGCAGCCGTTTACGCCGATCTTGTGCTAAATGTTTTGAGAGACGTGTTTGGAAATGAAGTATTGAAAAAGCTGGTCGGGATTGCAACGGACGGAGCGGCTACAATGTTGGGTTGTAGACGGGGCTTTTCTAAACGTATTCAGGATGCGTGTGGTACTGAAGGGGCAAGTGGCATTGTGGTTAATTGGTGCGGGAGCCATCAGATCAATTTGGTTGTTGGAGAGTTTCTAATGGTGTTGGATGAATTTGTGGATTTTCGATCGGTCCTCGGCCGAGAAATTTCGTTTACGCGAACACATGAATCGGTTTCGAAGCAGCTAGGAAGGTGTCCTACGTATGCAACAACTCGTTGGAGCTCAATCTATGATACCTGCAATTATCTTATGCAGCATTACAGCAGCTTGCAGCAACTTCAAGACGAGAAAGGCCGCATTAAGTCAAGTCCTTTGTGGTGGTTGTGTTTGTTTATGGTCGTTGACCTCACGCGTCCAATACAGCGGTGCTTTCAAATGATGCAGCACAAGACAGTGACAACGACAGAGCAGTTCGATGCTCTCAAGGACTTAAATACTACCCTCTTGCTGCGCTTCCAAGACGACGAAAATGAAAATTTGCAAAGTTCAGCTACGCAAAAATGGAACTGCAATTATGTGGTACATCGCCATTTTCTCGTAGACTGTAAGAGTCCATCAGTTTCGAAAATCAGCAAAACATAATGGAGGTATTCATTAATGCAGTAAATGTGCTCGCTGATGGAGCAGTGGCGATACAGATTGAAGTCGGGCGCGACAGCACTGCAAAGCGTCCTGTCAGCCCGCTTGAAATTATTTCCTGTAATGACGACGCATTTTCCGACATATTACAGATGTACAGTGAACGCTTGATTAAACAGTATGATGCACCTATAGTAAGCGTAATCTGGAACCAGCGTAAAGCTCTCCGTGAGGAGAGTAAAAAACACAGCGATCTATACAGACTCATTCGCGGGGTTAATTGCGATCGACTAGACGTGGCATGGTCGAAGGTTGACTCGGAAGGCGAGTATAATCGGCTGCGATCGTTTGCTGAGGGAATTGGAAGCATAGCGCCGGGAACTCATTCGGTAGAAGGAGATTTCAGTAATCTAAAGCGAATTAAGAGTGAATATCGTGGACGGCTGAGCAACTTTGCCTTCGAAGGGCAACTACAGGCAATGCAGTATTTCGACTTAATTAAGATTGCCGCCTCAACAAAGTAGTAGTGGATGCAACGTGTCGTGGAATCGGTATCAAGATTCCTACAAATTTTATATTACACAAGCCTCACTCTTCGTCGGCAATGAAAAGTAGGTGTTTTATCTATTTTCTATTATGTTGGAGCTAACGACCTCATTTTGCGACCTCATTCTTCTTTTACAACAGGTTCGTTATATGAATGCAAATGTGTTTACGTTGAATCGTGCTATATTCAGTGCTTCTGCTTATGTGACGTTTAGATCGAAACCGCGCGTTGGTTGTTTTGATGATATAAGTTCTTTCAACTACCGCAACTACCTGCTCGTAAATTTGCTAGCAGACGCAATATTGCAAATTGGACGGCAGTAGACTTACGATTTCTTACACGATAAACAAATAAATATACGCCCACACTCCTACACGACACAAAAAGTATTAAATATTAGCCACGATACTAAGGATTAAATGCAATGCAACAATGCGTACCAAACGCTGTTGTTGCAGCTAAGCAGTAGTTGTCGAATATTGTAGGCATTTTAGCAAGCAAATAGCTCAGCCTAGGTGATAAGGCCACCTACACGACACAACAAAGTTTTAAACATTAGCCACGATACTAAGGATTAAATGCAATGCAACAATGCGTACCCTACGCTGTTGTTGCAGCTAAGCAGTAGTTGTCGAATATTGTAGGCATTTTAGCAAGCAAATCGCTCAACGTAGGTGATAAGGCCACCTACACGACACAACAAAGTTTTAAATATTAGCCACGATACTAAGGATTAAATGCAATGCAACAATGCGTACCCAACGCTGTTGTTGCAGCTAAGCAGTAGTTGTCGAATATTGTAGGCATTTTAGCAAGCAAATCGCTCAACGTAGGTGATAAGGCCACCTACACGACACAACAAAGTTTTAAATATTAGCCACGATACTAAGGATTAAATGCAATGCAACAATGCGTACCCAACGCTGTTGTTGCAGCTTAAACAGTGAGTATCGCGACAGCAGTAGTTGCAGAAAAGTTCGTTGTCTGGTAATATATGAGATTCAGTATAGGTTAATGAATGCCTCATTTTAAAGTTGAGAATGCCCTCAAAAAGACAGTTTGAGGTATGAGGTAAAATATCCTCGTTTTTAGCAGCCTG
>MIQA02005693.1:0-15187 GCA_001887855.2 Sclerospora graminicola
GTACCTGAGCTGTACTAGTAGTTGATACATTAGTGCCTGTTAGAATAGAATTTTACGTTTGTATAAATGCGAAACAGGTAATAGATTTTTCACGGTGTCGGAAGTGAGAGTACTAGCTGTACTCGTATAATTTGATACATCGTACTATATGATACGATCGCATAAACAAGAAATTTACTCTTGGATCCCCGACTCGCGAAAGCAATTGTAAATCTGAGCACATGTCCGAATAGCCACGTTCGCAAACTATCAAACCTCATTTGTACCGATTTTACGCAGTGATTGGATGCTTTCAAATCAAACCAAAAATCAACTTTGGCCTCCGACCGGTTTAGTGTGCTGTAATAACTTGGTTTTTTTTTTTTTTAAAGTACAGTCTATTTAGTCATTAGTCACTATTAGCTGTCACTAATTGCCTGAGCACAGTCTGAAGGCTTCTCTCTGATCTCGCTGAGTAGTCCGCTGTTTGGAACTTTCGTATTCTACGCTGATCATGGTGATGCCCTCGTCTGCTGCTAGTAAACACTTCAATGAACACTTGTAATTGAACTCCTCGCACTCGGGTGTGTTGCCCTTTGGCCTCAAATTCTGCTGTAGCTTGCACTTGTTCAATCGCTTTACTCCATATTAATTCTGTCTGCTCCCGACACGTCCGATTTATCCCTTTATGGATCTTATCGTTTCTCAACTGCCAAAGCATCGTGATACCGATAGAACAAACTCCCCACCAGACCCGTTGAAAACTTTCCGCGCATTCCTCTGCTTGGTCCCCGCAACGTTCCACTAACTCCTTCATCAAATATTTCCCTATGGGCGGCGGGTGTCTGGTCATGCAATGTCTTTGAAAAGCCTCCACTAGAGATAAGTCAATTCTGTCACCACACCAATGACTGATGAGTCGTGCCCAGAAATCCTGGGCTCTTTGGCACCCCCACATAATATGTGATGCCCCTTTCTCCGGCGATGTGCACTCTGAGTCAATTGCACACCGCCGCGCCGAATCATAGCCGTCATAGAAGACGTTTAACTGCATTGTCGCCGCTCGATATATTGTCCAAGCTTGATAGTCTGTTAACATGTGCCTGTGAGTCCAAAGTCCTTCTGGTGATTGCTCAAGCCATTCGAAAGCTACTCGGTCCGTCGCACATTTCGCCGTCCACTTATCCACAATGCGCCTCAATGGTCGCGCCACGTAAAATTGATATAGAGCCTTGAAAGATCGCCTTAATCGATAGCTCACCGCCTGACTCTGGGTATTTTCTTGTACCATCCACGGCACCGCATGGAGAAGTGGATTAGCCTCAAAGACCACCCTTCCATCCTTGTCTGGATCATGTTTTTCCTTGACCAAGTCACACTTTTCCAAGTACAGTCCATCCTGTTGTTGTTTATACCGAACCTCTCGACCAGTGTCCGGGCAAAACCTCTTACAAGGTGGGGTGATTCCTGATGCCACTTGACTTTCGCGAGTAATCCATCAGGATTTCAAACTGCGATTGGCGGTGGTTGTCCTATCGTTTCCCCAATGCCTACCCGTGGCGAACAAAGAATGATAATAGCCAGCCAGCGTAGTGTTTTCGCTCTTGTATGCCCCTTAGTTTCCGCTTGTACCTTCCAAAGGAACTTGGATATCTGATCCTTTGAATCTTCAGCTCCTGGATGGTGTATCTCGGTATTCGATCGTACTTGATTCCTGGCAATGCAAACCCAGAAATTTCCCGAATCCACGGGTTTTCTGCCCATAAATACGTTCCCCAGAATGCTTGGATATGTTTTGGCATACATTTGTGCCATCCACATGCGTCAACATCGACTGTTACTGTGATTACTTGTCCTCGGACTACCGCCTTACTTGGATTTGATCCCTGTGATTCACAATCTGTTAAAATTAAGGGCATCCAACGCTTTACGTACCTGTGAATCTTCTCAATGTCCTGCATCTCCGGGCCTAGCATTTGTCTCAGCTGTTCCTTTGTCCTCTTTTGAGTAGGCCACGCTTCTCTGTGTAAGGGTGCAATACGTCTTTCTGCAGGTGTTAGCAAAGCTTTTCCATTGTGCGCCGAACATAAACCTCCCCAGTTTCTCCATGCCTGCGCGTATTTATCCACGAGCTCTAGTAGCCAGCACGTCGCTTCTTTTACCCGTAAGGTGTGAATAGCTATGGGAATTGAAATTAGCCCCAAACCCCCTACTGCCCTTGGCGTGTACAGCAAGGCTGGGGACATCTTGTGTCTGCTTGGTTCGTCTGTCAGTTGATGCCTCCAGATGAAGCGTTTCTGCGTATGAATCAATCGTAGAAGAACATCGTGTGGCGGCGCGTACATTTTCGCCGTAAACATGATTGCTGGTATGGCGATCGCATTGAACAGTGTCACCCGCTCAAGCACTGACGTTCCACACTGTGCCGCCGTGAGTAACCGTCTTTGTATCGCCCTGATCCTATCTTCCCAGTTGATTCTACCGTTGTCGCCCATCCCAATCTGATATCCCAGGTACCGGGTTGTTTCTCTTTCTTGTAATACCGGCATGTTCTTCCAATTTAGACATACCGGTTTACTGTCCAGAAATATTGCTTTACATTTGGCAGGTTGGACTTTCAGGCCGGACAAATCTCCAAACTTCCGCACCACCTCTAACGCCGCCAGAGCTTGAAATCCGTGTCTGAAAAATATCGTGGAATCATCCACGAACGCCGAGAATTTATGCTCGTAAACGTTACCTTCGCTGCTTGTAATGTTTATCCCTTGCATATCCTTAAGTTGAGTCATCGCCAGGCCTAAAGGTTCCACTGCTAAGATGAATAGCAGAGGAGCCAATGGGCATCCTTGTCGAATACCCGACTTGACTTCAATCGCCTCCGATAACATTCCATTAACGAGAAATCTGGCCGTCGTCCCGTCATGCAACGCTCTCATTAAGTCGATAAATCCGCTGGAAAACCCGAACTTTTCCAGCACGACCATTAGATACTCTCGGTCAATAGTATCGTACGCCTTTGCAAAGTCCAGTAACAGGACGCCTGGGCTATCCTCAGGCGATGAATCCATTTCCTGCCGAGCCCCTTGCAGTATATTCAGCATAATCACGACAGATCTATCCATTCTTCGTCCTCTAACAAACCCTTGTTGCGAATCCCCGATCAATTTGCCAAGAAAACTTTGTAGCCTCTGCGCCAGAATCTTCGCTAGAATCTTATAACTCGTCTGAAGGAGCGAAATGGGTCGATAGTCCATCGCATCCGGGGAGTCTCCTTTCTTCCTTAGCGGGATTACTATTGCTTCTATGAAAGAGTTGGGAGGTATACCACCTTTCATGATGTCATTGTATACCCCTAGTAGGTCCTCCATGAGCTCATCCCGAATGTCTTTGTAAAAGTCGTTGTTGAGGCCGTCTTGACCCCCTGCCTTTCTGCGTTCCAGCTTCTTAATGGCTCCAATGATTTCTTCCTCCAAAATGGGCGCCATTAATAAGTCGTTACCTTCTCTACCTCGTCAAAATGACAAGGTTAGACCGCAACGATATCCTGCTTACCACCCGATGGCTCTTTCCCAGTATTTGCTTCCACACCAGTGCAAATTTATCTGGTATACTCATCTCCGGTAGTTCCCCAGGCTGGTTGTCCACATTAATCGTTGCAACCCGGTGATTGCGCTCCCATATCGCTGTTCTACGGAATAACCAACGTACTCCGTCCACGGATCTGCGCAACTTCAGCCCTTTCCTCCACCTCATTGCTCGAATTAATTCATTGTGATGGATAAGCCCCATCTGTTTCCTCTCCGTGCATGTTCCGTAGAGACCTTGGTTTATAATTCGCGCTTTTCTCCGCCATCTTTGAGCCTCCCTCTTTTGTACCGTCGAAATCGCTTTGATCCACGTCTGCATAAACTTGTCCCATGTTCCAGCCGTAACTGTTGCCAAATGCCGTGTCTGCTCTTGCTGGTCTCTTATCTCCTCCTTTAGATTTCTCCCTCCCCATCTTTTAATGGGATATTGCACTCTGTGTGGCCCTGCTGTGTCCTTATGCTTCCCCCTAGGATGGGATAGTATAAGCAAAACTTGCTCGTGATCCGTTCGCCCGACTGGGTGTACTACGACCACCTCTTGGATCCATCCATAATGCGCTGCAGATATGTAGAAGCGATCAATCCTACTTGCTCTTTCTCCTCGCCAGTACGTGAAATCTGGTGGCACGTGCGAGTTCTCCAAATCCCAAGTTGAGTACTGAGCTGTTGACGCATCCATCAAATCACATGAATCGATAATACGGGAAAGTTCTGGACATTCCGACTTCCAGCTGGACTCTGTTCCGGCGTTGCCTCGTCTGTCTAGCATCGGTGATTCCACGCAGTTAAAGTCCCCGGCAAGTATTACCTTTGATTCTTCCTTAAGTTTCCATTTCTGTAGCCCTAGAAAAAAATATGCTCGGTTAGTAGGTACATCTGAAGGAGCATAGATATTTAAGATTTTCCAGCTTCCGTATTCCATCCCTATCTCCCTCGGTGTCCAGAGCGCAGTGTTCCACTCGGGCATATTCTCTGCCGCTTCCGGAAAAATAAGTATCCCGACTCCTCCCTTTCTTCTTTCACTAATGCTCCAATGAGACAGTCGACGACTGGGGTGTTGATATCCCCACAGTCGTTCCCACAGTGTTGCTACTTCTGCCGCTTCTGCTAAAGAAGTAATATGCGTCTCCTGTAGTAGAATGCAGACTGGTCTCTTGTTGGCCGGTAGTATTCTCCATGCCTGTAACCACTTGGTTCTCTTTGCCTTTGGAAATCCTCTTACATTCTGGGAAATGATAGAAAATGTCCTGACGTGCCGATCTGTAACCTGTGTGTGTGAACTCCATTCACAGACCTCTACCATCTTTTCTTTACTATACGCGTCCATTGTGTCCATCATTTCTTGGATTTCCTCGTCTCCCTGTGCGTTGCCCTTAGTACAACAGTAGCGGGCGATCCTGGGTACCTTGAGAACTAGTCGTGCCTCCTTGTCCCGGTTGCTCGTGACTTCCGGCACTCTGTGACTTGAGATAACAATCTATTTCCTTCCAGATTTTTTTGTCATCTTTTAGTAGTCGACGTATTAGCACCTTGAACCCTGGAGACTACTGTGTACTTACCTCATGTCTCCGTAATTTTACCCATATGTCATCTCCCGGCAATAGATCTTCTCCTATTAGCGCCGCTATCTGCGCTCCATAGATATGCGCACACATAGATATCTTGACAAATGAGTTCTTTTTGTGTGAATCACACAACTTCCAAAGCGGATATACCACCATGTTTATGTTTTCTTAGCCGCCTCCATGCCTGCCCGCTGTGACGGATGGCATCTCTTTGCGACTCCTCCCCCACGCTTGCCACTTGTTGCTCCCATTGCATGAAATCACCAGGCTTAAGTCCTTCTGTCTTCCGCTGTTGACCTTCTTTTATTAGGCGCTCCCAGCATTCCCTATACCATGGCTTGGTAAGTTCTACTAGTGTATCATCATCAAACCGTTCCAGCAACTTGTAGGGATGTGAAAAGGTTGACAACAATTGGATAATGACCACTCCGTCTGTCTTGACTGCACGTATCCAGGTAACAGGCGACGCATCCACTCGGGGAAAAGTATCCCCATGTTTACTCTCCCAAACTGACGCCATTGAGTTCCATACTTGCGCCCAGGACTTCGTCGGTTCCGCCTCTACTGTACTTCTGTCCTCGTAGTCGGCTCCCATGAAATCATCGATTAGCTCCCGTGCCACAGGGGTACCTTTTCCATCCTGCTGGGTAAGTTCCTGATCGTAAGATTCCGTTAGTGCTCTCTTCTTGAGCGGCCGTTCCTTCTCTGCGTCTGTAATCCTTCCTTCACTTGCAAATTGCCCTGCCTCTTCCCCGTTCGTTAGAGCCTTTATTCCATGCTGTTGCCTAACTGGTGGCAAATATTCCGAGTCTTGACTTGAAGTATACATCTCTTCGTCTCCAGATGTCGAGCACTCTTCTAGCAATAAAACATTATTCGTGAAATTAAACCAAATAAGCAGTACCTGTTGGTCCACTGCCAGAGTGTCAGCTAGGAAATTCTCTCCGCTACGTCTGTCAGGTCTACTTGCAGTAATCGGCGTTGATCATCTAACGGTAAGATATGACACCGTATCCACAATAAACTTAATCAGGGATCGTGCCATCTTCCCTCCCATTCTAACAGTCTGTCAACTTGCGCGTGGTATACATATCTCACTTCCTTGTTCGCGTCTTGTCTGTGTCGTTCATCCGTGTCCCGTTCTGCCAACTGACCCTTGTCGTCCCCTACTAAAACTAAGGAGCTCTCCTCTGCACCTCTCTGGTGTTCTACTTGTTCATCATCCACCATCTCCACATCCTGTGACGCCTTCTTTCTTTCCTTTTGTGGCGGGCTCCCCCTCCATCCATGAATGTATGCATGGTAGTGTTCATTTTCGTAATGAAGCATCAGAGGTAGATCTGCCCCATCTGTTGTAGCCGCTTCCTTTTTTTCCGCACTATTTGGACGCAACTACTCAGAGTAATCGGAAACTCACCACACGTTGCGTACTGTTTCCGTTGGTGCACTCGAGTTTCCGATATATACCGGATGGCTCCAACATTTTGATTGGTAGGATCTCGACTTAGGACTATGATTTCACGTTGTAACAGCGTACCTATACACGACAAAGTGTCATTACTTCCTCATGCCTTCCTACTTACCGTGTCGTCTAATCCAGATGAGCTCGTCGCGAATTCCTCTAGGTATTCCTTGAACGCGATTTCCGACTGTTTCGCCGAAATTCGGTCGTACCCCCTACCTAAACTCCGCAGCGTCTGCTTCCGGAGCACCGCCGGGAATTTCTGCGCAAAGTCCATCAGTCCTCTCGCCATGCACCCCTTTTTAACGCTCTCGCTGCTGTTTCCAATTGCTCCGGCCATTGCACCATCGCGGAGTTGTATAGTGCTTGTATTATGCCATAAACCTGGCAATTACCAGTTGGCGGCGTTGGGACACTTTGTAACCCCATCGCGATTAAAGCATCTGTTAATGTCAATTCCGTTTCAGGCACTGGTTGGTACTGCTTCCATGGGAACAGGTCTACTGCGCCTTCCTTCTCGGTAATTACTGCTTGAATTTCCGCCAATCGTTTCTTCGTTTGTGCCTCCTCGATGAGTAATTGCGTATTTTCGCGTTGTCTATCTCTCGGAGTCAGTCTCCCCTGCTTAGATTTACCAGTTTCTTCTGGCTGTTGTAGCCGTATTTTGGTCCACCCGAACTTAAAGGCTCTTCCTCTGGTTGTTCCCCAGTATCGTCTACTTTGCTCGTCTCGACCCCAGTCGCTTCCTTGGTGTGATGTTGAGTATCCCTACTTACCGTTTCATCTACCTTACCTACTTCAATTGCCTCTTTTGCTGCGGCTTTTTTTTCCTGACTCAGATTATTTCGCATATGCATACCTATTGTTTTCCCTTCTTTCCTCTTTTGTGGTCTTTTTGTTGACCGCGAGACTGTGGTCCATTCATTCGATCTCTGTCCTTGTGCCTTCTCGTCTTGGACGCTCTTTTCATTTTCGGATTTGGCTTGGACTACCTCTTCCTCACTTCTTTCCGGGGTCTTTCGGTCCGCAATCCGGTCGGCCCGTCCTCCTCCCTCAGTCCTCCGGTGCCTTGTTCCTTGTCGGAGCTCATTTTCTTGCCCCGTTTTTCATCATGTGCTATACAATTAGTACGCACCTCTTTCCGTAACGCATCCATACTTGTGAACGTCGGCTCTGGCACCACTATTGCCTCGACCTCCTCCACCGTTACCACGATGCATTGTTCCGTGACTAATTTTTGTTGCATCATGGTACATCCCCTAATTTGATGTCCGGGTTCACCACACCTCAGACAGTGCCTATTCCCGCGCGATCCTGGGTGTTCCAGAGTTAATGTCGACCCACACCATATGATTCGGCGTACCTCTTTTAAAGCCTTCGGACAGCCTCCTGCTTCCACCACTATACTCCAATCAAGTGATGTCGCAGACAGCGGGCCCCCCTGGTCCAACTCTTCAAAGAAGAATTCCACTGGAATAATCGATTTCAAGAATCCGTGAAACTTCATGATGTCGATATTGCTGGTGATGTTGCGCACCGTGATTGCGTAGTCGGAGTTAAACCCACCACTGTTGCTCACTCCAAGCTCCTGACGATCCCAGACCGGTTTGTCTGTTGGCTCCTGTACGTGCACGTTCCGCAGCCTGTGGACTGACTTGTGATACGGTACTTGTACCTCAGAGAAGCGCTTCGCTACTGCTCTCGTCAGGAATGCGAAGGACAAACAATGCTGGGATGGAGAATATCGTATCGCTTTAACTTCAGCTAACATCTCCCATAAACGTTTATTTTCCAAACCTCGTGCTGTCGCTGCTGTCGCGATGCTTTCCTGGATGCTTTTTGTACTTTGGAACGCCTTTTTTATGCGCCCTTCACCTGTCATATCCATTGTTAGACACCCTTCGACTTGTACTCTGATTGTAATCATGAGTCGAAGCCTATCTTCCGACGTCATGATTTGACGCAAAAACTGAGGTAAGGTGCGCATTAATATTGTTCCTTCAGCTAGGCCTTGCACAATCTTCCACTCTTCTGCACTCCCGTCTCAAAAGGTTTTGCCCTTCCGTCCCTGCCACTCTTTCCGGCAAACTCTTATTAAAGCTTCAACCTGTTCTTGTGAATACACGTTAGGATTAAACTTGAAATCCCCTTGACTTATCTTTTCAATCTTTGGCTTCTTGACCTCTCCTGTTACCTTTGACAGCCAACCTTGTAACACATTTTGCCCTTTAACTGCTACCTCCACCTGGCAAGTGCCGATCAGTTTCGATAGTGTCATCTCCAGGGGCTGGTTAGATTTTCGGGCTATGAAGCACGCATCCACTGCCTTCTGCTTCCACACTATCCAGCTCAGCTGGTGGGTCACTACGAGTAGCTCGAATAAATCGATTAGTCGTTCTTGTTCAACCTTCGATAGTATAGGCCACTTATCTGATTTCCTTCCACTACCTCCCTCTCTTTTCTTAGGGTGTTTGTATACCGCCTTGAACAACTCCTGGGTTAGGTCCAGCCACGTTTGCTGTCGTGGCTTCCGCTGTGAAGCATCGGCTAGCACCTGTCTCAAAGCCGCTGCCAACTCTTCGGGGGTATTTAAGCGACTTTTTACGCCGTCGGGGGAATTACCTTTTAGTTGTCCTGGCTGCTTTGCCTCTTTTTCCTTCTCCTCATAACTCGTCTTTATATTCTGCTGCCCTGCCTCTGGAGGTGTTCCTCCTTCCTCTACAGTTTGTACCATCGTTTCATCCGACTCGGTACTTGTTGCTACTGATGTGTTTTGCTCCGGCATAGGACTATCTGTATCCGGCTCCACTCTGCTCGCGTTCTCGCTACTGTCGTGTTCCGACAAGGTACTTACCTTATCGCACGGCATTTCACGAATCTCCCCTTCACTTATTTGCGATTCCGGCACAATCTCATCAATCACTTGCTCTTTATGTTCTGCTTGTGTGTTAATGAGATTCATCTCTCCCCCGGATCCTTATCCGGGGCACGGTTTCTACCGCTGGGCTGGTGCCCGTCGGGTTCATCAATTAGGCTTGGTACTTAAGTACTCTTCGCGGGGTAGTCCAGATCCTCCTAACTTGGCTTGTTAGGGGGTCTACTTGACAAAATGAAAATCAAATTGTTAAAACATAACATTCCCACTTTGAACCAATCTAGATCCCAGTTTGACCTCAAAATGGTGTACACATTATTTGTGATGAAAGTGAAGTAACAGTCTCTTATTGAGGTGGTTTCTGCTGCACATTTGTGTTATGTCTATTACGGTACTATGAAAAGTTAAATCTAAAATTCATAACTTAAATATTATGTATAAAATCTTTGCTTAACACGACATTTCTGCTGCAGTTTACGGTATTCGCAACTGTTTGCCGTCCAGTTCTATGCTTCATTTGTCACTGGAGCATATATTTAACTGGACGGACAACAAATCTATTCAGTTGCGTAAAAACAGCAGCATCGAGAGCTCCTCACTCCTACGTCGAACCCTTTTCTAGTACAAGCAGCAGAACACTTCGCCTTGCTCTTCAGCGTGGTCAAAGGACAGCAGATTTTTAGTTTAGCACCGTTGCATAAAAGTACTATCTTGCCGGATTTCGATTGCCAACAGCATTGTCCCAGCCTAAATAAAACGCCAGGATCGGTTTAGGATCGCACAAACATAATCTCGACAAATGCATCATCAGAAATCGGCGCAGATCGTACCATATACCGGTTGAACGATAAGAATACGAACCATCTATCAATCTAGAATAGTGTATTCTAATAATGGTGCAGCAGGAAACCCAGATTTCGCTTCTAGACTAATTCTTTCTGTAAATGCATGAATGTCAAGGTTTTGCCATCAATGTCCTATAGGAAGAAGAGCTAGTGCGATGCTCAACTATAGAAAAAAGGGTCCCTAGCAATCAGGTGGTGGCGCGAATACTAAGTCTAAGTTAGTACGAAGCTATCGCTGATATAATCGTGTCTTCGCTTTATCCTTACCCTCGACTTATACATATTATTGTACTGACGTCTTGTACTTAAATGTATATGAAGTATTACAGTAGAGTTAGCCTACAGTATACATGTTATTAGCTACTTCATGTTAACTCTAATACATGTTAACTACGAAGTATGTTAACTCTAATACATGTTAACTCTAATACTTCATATACATTTAAGTACAAGTCCTCAAGCCGCTACAAATAATTGCCTCCTTCTTCGTCCCTATGCGACACGTCCTCAAGAGTGAAATTTTGGACTAAACCGCCAATTCCATTTTGAGATTACTTATAACGAGCGTATACAAATGGTGGACATTAAATCGGAAGAAGAGATGTACGGCTCCACCACCACCACATCGTTTAAGGGCGTCACGCACCGCAACGGCTCACGGTCCAACTCACCCACGGGAAGCGACGAAGAGAAGTCAGACACGATGAAACTTGAGCCTAAGAACTCGTCCAAGGCGTCAACGTCCCTTATCGCCCGTGCCGCTACAAAGGAGACTATTCATGAGACTGTACTGGAGCGCTACCAAAGGGCAACGTGCACCAAGATGTACGACGTCGAGGAGCTAATCGACTATTACTGGCACCGACGACTGGCTGCTGTCCCTGCCGTGATCGTGAGCTACCTGCCTTTTGTCATAACCCCGAATCAGATAACCATCTTTGGTCTATTCCTTGGCTGGGGCGCTGCCTTGTGTCTTTACGACTCGGAATTTCACTACCCCCTAGCTTGGGAGCCTTCACACTCGCTGCTCGTTGCCGCTTTGCTCATGTTCGCCTGGATCGTCTCTGACTGTACGGATGGACAGGTTGCGCGTCTCTGCAAACGCGGCACCCGCACAGGTCGCATTTTGGACGGTGTCGTAGATGGTCTAGTGATAGCCCCTAACTTTTGGATCATGGGCGACATCATGAAACACCATTACGGAGGCAATATACTTTACTTCTACCTCGGCTTCTGGTCGGGAATGTCACTCTGGCTACATGCCATTATCTACGACAAGATCAAAAACGTTTACATGGAAAACGCTCTCCCACAATCCGAGTGTGACGGTGAAACGGTTGCCAGTGTACGTGCGGAGTACCATGCTGCTCGTGAGCAGTCGGCGTTTGCTTTGGACACGATTTTGCTTGGAATATACACAGTGTATCTCACAGTTCAGGCGAGCTTTACGTCAGATGCCGCATCGCAGGCAGAGATCGACCGTCAAGCATTACTGGCAGCCTGCACCAGCGAGTATCACAACGCTTACCGTCATAGATTCGGTGGACTCGTACGCGTGGCTTCCTTCTTAGGTATCAGCGCCCACGTTACCGCTATCTACCTCGCTTACTTCCTCGCTATCTACCACTGGGACGTGATTTTCTACGTGCAGTTTTATCCGCTTGTTCTACTAAACGTTGTTCTAGTAGGCGTGCTCATACAGTACCAACGTTCCGGTATGGTCACGTTCAAACCTAGCAAGGACGGTGCGTTATAAACGTAAAATACGCCTGGGTATGTGGTGTTCGAGCGTTCTTATCCCGCGTTTTCCGCTATAAGGCTCAGTTTGGTAAGTTGTTAGCGTTCGCAAACGCCTGAAACTACTACCGAGCCAATTCGGCGAGTACCAATGTAGATATCGATTCTAGCAACCATGAATGTATACCTACACTATAGTTGAGATGGATTTCAATTGCTTTTAAATTGGGTTATGTTGTATACGATCACCGCTTCCCCACACTTAAGAGTACAGGAAAATTCATTCGGCTAGGGATCGTAATGGTAAAAAAGAGTAGGAACACGAGCCCCAGAGCCTGTACGAAGTATAGCAGACTTTGGTCGAAAGGGAACGCCTGTTCAAAGTAGCCGAGGAGTGCAAATAGTGCTGGAGCAGCAGCGCTTGCAATGAAGTGAGCTACATATCGAACACGTTGGGCAGCACGATGGACGGCAAGCCGTCGATCTACGGCGATGGAGTTGTCTAGTAGCGCCATCAGTCCATGGGAAGCCACACCAGCTACAAGTTGCTTCACCACGAGCACCCCAACGACCATGAACCATGAGAATGGTAGCTCATCCACCTGAAAGAGATCGATTAGCGGAAAGCAACCCAAAACGGGAATTTGAAGGAGCAAGCCAATGCGTAGCGAGGCTAACGGCGTCATCACATTACGAGCTGAAGAGCAAATAACGTTGGATGCCAGCTGACCGAGAAGAACAGCCAAAGACAAGGAGGCCACTGTTCCAGACATCGTGAGTGTAATAGATGACACCGCAGATCGCGAAGATGGTAGTTTAGCGTACACCCTGCCACCAAGTGTGATCGGGTTCTGCTTGAAGAACGACAGCGGGAGCATTTCGTCAAAACTTAGCTGCACCAAACACCAGAAAAAATACACCAAAAGCACCAGACATGCTAGCGGTTCGCGCAAGATCGTGAGTTCAGGTACGGAAGAGTCAACAGCCTTTGGTGAAGATTGAGTCGCACTTGTTTCTTTTTTCTCCAAATGTTGGTACGCTCTAGTACTTGCAAAACTACTTCGTGCAACAGCTTCCGTCTTAGGTGGCTGAGTGGTTTTCGAGTGCATAACAACCGAAATATCCGGCTCTTGGTCCTCCAGATCCTCAACACCGTGCAAGCCATACTCCGAGCAGTCAAAAAATGCCTCTTCATCGCTGCCTTCATCGCTCAAGGCGGAGCGAGTACTACTTGGACGGGAGCGACCAACACTTGAACGTCGGGAACGCGGAGTGCCTACAATTTCTATCGTGCGTTCCAACGGCGCAGTTGTTCGCTTCAGCAAGTCATCCAGGGAGCGTTCCTGAGCGCTCTTGCCAATCTCGACACCGTTGCGTCCGCCATAACGTTGAGGAAGACTATCGACGCCAATAAGTGCGATCAAATTCTGAGTGGCTGTATCCTTTGATAGAAACGACACCTTATCAGCTGTTCGCTTCGCTAGATGTGGACGTATATGCGTCATGACCTGTGAAAACCACACCGGGGAATTCAGCACTGCAAGCGCTTGCAGACGTTCTGGAAGCTCACGTTGCAGTGTTTTTATGACTGCACACACACCATCCACTGCACGTCCATCGACATCGCCAAGCGAAAGACCCTCGAGGTCCACCACGTACACGATTTTTTGTGTCGGTGACCGCAGTAACGTTTCATGTGCAAACGCGAAGAAGAAGCGGTAATGATCGCGCAAATCAGATGTGGTGAAGCCTGCCGAGAAAATTTTGTCCATCTTGACTCTACCAACGAAGTCCCATACAACCAAGTGTCCGTCTGATGTGTAGCCATGAAAATAATGGGGCAAAATGTCTCGGATTAGTCGGAAATGAGGCTGTGGCGTCGCTAACACCTTAATGGCTGCAATTTTTGCAGGTGATGCCACTGCTCTACGTATACCTAAGCCCACGGCTGTCCGTCCAAAAGCCTCTTCGAACGCAGATTTGACATGAGCAACAGTAGTTGCCATGGGACTGCCACTCTCGCTACTACTACAGCTAGTAGTAGTTAATGAGCGCGGAGAAGACTGAACGTCAATCTGAACTTGAGGCATGAAGGTTAAAAAGTCATCGGCTTCTTCTTCCGGCAGCTGCGTGTACGACGTTCGACTCCGCAGACGCAGGGCCACCAGCATCACTACAACAGCAATCCACGCCAAAATCGACACGAAGCAGAAAGGGTAAAAATACAGCGACGAATATTTTGTCGCCGGGTCTTCATTTGAACTCTGTGGAAGCTTCGCGCCGAGTGTGATAAACGCGAAAGTGCTGACAGCACCAAGTCCTACACCCATAGTTCTGGTCACAAGAGCCAGCTTAGTCTGCCTGTTTCCGCAAATGTTATCGATCTCAATAATAGAAACGGGTAAGACACCGCTATTGAGTCCCGTTGCGAAACGAACAAGCGACATGGCCAAAAGGTTCTTGCACAACAACAAACTGAAAAATCCTGCCCCTGTGACTGCTAGTCCCCATAGAATCACACCTTTGCTGCTGTTGAGGGAACGTGCTAGATTAATCCAAAAGCCACAGCTCAGCGCATGACCTAAGAAACCGGAGCCTGAGAGGATGGCAGTAAAGAAGCCAAGACGATGGAATGTCGTCTCTGGGTAAAAATGCAGCGCTAGCATTGGACCCAATAAAAGCACTACGGTCTGCGCAATAATCTCGGTCATAGCACAAGCTGAGAGGAATAACATTCGAGCATTGACGCCTCGGCAGCAGCCAAAACACGCCATCACAGGGAACACGTTGCTCTAAACACAATTTGATTAGGCCCTTGTTCAAGTGCCGGAATGGCATTCTGTACTGTAAAATAGTGACACATGATTGGACAAAAAAATTGGTGTTTGGCACATTGGTGTTCCGAGATCGTTGTATTTCGGAACACCTCCATGAAGTGTTCTGAAAAGAGCACATTTGTACCGAAATCATATATGAAGTAATATATATAATAGAGATAGCAGTATAATAGTAGATTGTGCGTATGCTGCGAGTCCTCGCCCGAAGCCTTCGGCACGACCCAAGGGAAATCGATAATTACACGATGCACAGCCCTTAGACATCAATACATGTTGTACAGCGCGCATGCTCATATAATG
>MIQA02005693.1:15353-70738 GCA_001887855.2 Sclerospora graminicola
CAGGGCTGGTAAAAACCTAGATTTTTTGGAACCGAAAAGTAGGTTTGAATAAAACCTGAATAAAACCTAATAAAACCTAGATTGCACAGTTTGCACACTTAGAGTCAGCTTGTCTCCGTCTTAAAATGAAAATATATATCCGCAAGAAGCCGCCATAAAGCACGTAAGGTTCAATGTGGCGGATGTCGTGGAATTTGAGCCAACTATGTGGACAGCCGCAGTTTCGTCTGAAGGCGTACCGGTAAGTGTTTGCGCTACAGTGAGTGATATGAAGGAAGAGAGATCGAACTGACCGGTTGATTTCTATATTGCAGCTGGGCATGTCAGTGGATGTGCGACGTCGTACAAAGCGCTCACTGGACACATACGAAATCGAGCGGGTTACACAGTGAGTAGATCGTCAGGACTACAAGGAGCTGGGGTAACTTGGAACCAGACGAGCGATTGAAAATTTTTAGAACACGCGGGTCATTCCATTTCAATTATTAGTCACGTTGAGCGTGGTACGCTTCGAATCAATCGGGAACGGTGGGAATCGAATGAGTATGACCTTATGTACCAATATGGACTGAGCAAGGTACCACTAATGGAGGACGAGAGATTGGAATTAATGTAGCAAAACGATGATGACGACGTCATGAACGTAGATATAGCAATGACGATTACTTTTTTTGCCGGCAACAATCGAAATATGGTTGTGGACTCCGAGGTTCACTTTGCTATGGAAGATATAGACGCGTACTATACCATTGACGTGCGAACATATGACAGCCTGAGCATTGATTACACCTCGGATTGTATCTTGGGCGACAACGAAAGCTCCGATGAGAATAATGAACTTCCTTACGCTATTGACTCGTTCGATTCGCCTCAAAACTGCGATTTGGTAAAAGTGGGAACATCTCCGTCCGATGTATCAAGTGCTCCAGAGTGCATGCTTGCTGGTGTGACAGCCGCTATCTGCGCTCAGACGATTGGTACGATATCTTCTGCTTGCAGTTCGACAAATCCTGGCAACTCTAACATCGCAGCGTCCGTTGTCGCGGCGTAATTCGGTGTGTTTCCAGAATTGTCCATGCGTATGCGGTATGTAGAATATAATGTTGCGCGATGTCTTTCAATGGATGTATTTATTGGTACCTGTAAGGATGGGGAGGTGTCCGTAAGCGTTACTTTTGTTGCAGGCCCCGTAGGTTTAAGAGAGAGAGGTCCAAATGAAAACTAGGTCACTAATAACTTTGATTGTACCGTTAGAATATACAGAATGCATATTTTTGCCAGGGTCTGGGTAGATTATGTCACTCTGAATTCGTACGACAGATAGAGTTTGTCTACTAGGAAAGTCAAGTAGAAAAGAAGGTAACTTAAGTCTTCGAGGTTGAAATTCTGATATCTGATGACTCAACGGTTAAAACCTACTTTTGCCTGCCCATTGAATTTTAGGTTTTATTCCAAACCTGATTAAAACCTGATGCATTTAAACCTATGCTTGCCAGCCCTGATATAATGTGTGCTGCAGGTGGGTATGTACATGGACAGTGTCCGGAACATCGTTTCTGAACGATCAGAATTACATAACCCTAACCCTTGTTTCGGTACAGTAAAGCGTGCCAGCACTTGAACAAGGGCCTTATAAACACTAAAGGTGCCGAGGTTGAGGTTCATTCGGTTTTAACCTTGACCTCAACCCCAACGTTGGGGTTGAGGTTGGCGACTGCTAAACCCTGTTACATAAACCCATTTATCCAATCAGAAATGCACTTATTTTATCCAGTGATAATGTGGATAACCGTATTTTGCTAATATAGCAGCATCTGAAGTGCCCGAAAGGAATGTGTTAAGTTGCAATCTTGGCAGTCCCGATTTTGTCAAGTAGACCCCCTAACTAGCACAGGTTAGGAGGATCCGGACAACCCCGCGCAGAGTACAGGAGTACTAAAGCTTAGTTAGATGACCCCACTGGGCACTAGCCCGTCAGAAGATAGAGAGCCCCCGGATAAGGACCGGGGGGGGCGAAGGAAACCAATAACATTTCCGACAAAGAAAACCCGCATACGGTAGATGACATAGTTCCCGAATCGCAGGAAAGGGAAGAGGTAACGACCGGAGAGGCTAGTGATCAGGACTGCCCGATGCCTGAACAAGATAGCCCAGATCCAATGGGAAACGACGTAGATGGAACTCAGGTAACATTTATGGTGGTAGTGGGGGATGATCCTACGATACCAGAGCGGCAGAACCCTCCGAAGAGCAGTGAGGATAGATCAGACGCGGAAGATCCGACGCCCAACCAACCTGTTGAGTCCACGGAAGGGGGAGCACGACGACCCAACACTCCAGAAGAGTTAGCATAGGCTTTGCGGCAGGTGTTGTCTGACGCGTCTCAACGGAAACCGAGGCAAGAAACGTGATTGGACCTTACTCAGGAGCTGGTCAAGGCGGTGTACAAACAGCCTAACAAAGGGACGGGATAATGGTAAAAAAAAAACAGATAAGTGGCCGCTTTTATCACGAATCGAGCAAGAACGACTGATAGATTTATTCGAGTTACTTGTAGTCACCCACAAGCTGAACTGGTTAGTGTGGAAACAAAAGGCTATTGATGCATGCTTCCTAGCCCGGAAATCAAATCAAACGTTGGAAACCCTTTCGAAATTAATCGGGAACTACCATGTGGAAGTGGCGGTCAAAGGGCAGAATGTACTCCAAGGGTGGTTATCCAAGGTAACAGGCGAGGTAAAGGTGCCAAGGGCGCCAAGGATCAGTCACGGCGATTTCAAGTTTAACCCTAAAGTATATTCCCCGGATCAGGTAGATACTTTGATACAGGTATGCCGAAAAGAGTGGCAAGGGCGCAAAGGAAAAAAACTTTAGAGATGGGAGCGCAGAGGAGTGGCAGATTGTCAAAGGCTTAGCAGAGGGCACTATCCTAACGCGCACCCTCCCTCAGTTCCTACGCCAGATCATGACGTCGGATGACAGGCTACGGCTCATGATTACGACCAGAGTTCAAGTCGAAGGCTGTCTAATCATGGATCTGACAGGGGAAGGTCGTATAAAGAAGGCGTTTCAAAGTACGAAAAGTATCCAGGAAAGTATCGCCACGGCAGTGACGGCAAGAGGATTGAAAAACAAACGTTTATGGGAAATGGTAGCGGAAGTTAAAGCAATCCGGTACCCTCCATCCAGCATTGTCTTACCTTCGCCTTTCTGACGAGAGATGTAGCTAAACGCTATGCAGATGTCCAGGTGCCTTACTACAAATCAGTCCACGGGCTGCGAAACGTGCATGTTCAGGAACCCAAGGATAAAGCGATGTGGGATCGGCAGGAGCTTGGAGTGAGTAACAGCGGAGGGTTCAATTCGGATTACGCAATCACGGTGCGCAATATCACCAGTAATATCGACATCATGAAGTTTCACGGGTTTTTGTAATCGATAATTCCAGTGGAATTCTTCTTCGAAGAGCTGGACCAAGGCGGCCCGCTATCAGCGACGTCGCTAGATTGGAGTAAAGCAGTAGAGGCAGGAGGATGTCCCAAAGCCTTGGGAGAGGTACGTCGAATTGTCTGATGTGGTACGACACTAACGCTGGAACACCCGGATCTAGGGGGGAAAGGCACTGTTTGCGGTGCGGTGAGCCCGGCCAACAAATTCGAGGATGCACCATGACGCAACACAAAGTTGTAACAGAACATTGTATCGTGGTGACGGTGGAGGAAGTCGAGGCAATAATAGTGCCGGAGCCGACGTTCGCGAGCATGGACGCGCTACGGAAGGAAGTGCGGACAAACTGTTTGGCGCACGACGAAAAACGGGTCAGGAGGAAGAGCCAAGATGGGAAGCTGGACACCAGCCAGGAGAAGACTGGAAGCACCCAGCAGAAGGAGACGAGTACCCCCAGAGTGCAAGAAGATGAGGGACAACAGGCTGAAAAGGAAAATGCGAAGGGTCCTCAGGGAGAGCGGTCAATGGAGGGGAACGCGAATGAATGGACCACAGTCTCACGAACATCAAAAAGACAACACACGAGGAAGAAGGGGCTACCATAGGAGTACATGTGCAAAATAATCTGAATCAGGAAAAGAAAAAAGCCACAGAAAAAAGGTAAATGAATTAGGTAAGGATGTAACTAAGTTAGGGAGTAAAAATCAACAGCGTACCGAGGAAGAGTCCACGGACGAGAAGAAAGAATCTATAGAGCAAGGCAAACAACCGGAGGAGGAACCGCCAACAACGGATGGGCCAACATGGCAACGTCAGCCAGTCGCTTCCGGCAGGACAAAACTGGTAAAACAAACGCCGATGGACCGTCAACGAGAAAACACAAACCTACTCATTGTAAAGTCGCAGACCAAAAGGCGATTGGCTGAAATTCAAGATTTAATCCAAGAAGGGAGGGGACGGTGGACTTGTCTCCGCGGAAGCAGTTCCAACCACCACCAGATACTGAACTGGATTTAACGGATGCACTTATCGCGATGGGGCTGCAAACTGTCCCAACACCACCAATCGGCAATTATCAAGTTTACGGTATTATACAGGCGTTATATAACTCGTCGATGGTGCACTGGCCGGACCTACTCGAACAAGCAGCTAGGGTGCTAAAAAAGGGCTGCACAGCAAGAGGACTAATGGATTTCTCACAGAAATTTCCAGCGGGGATCAGGAAGCAGACGATGAGAAGTCTCGGGAGAGGATATGACCGCATTTCGGCAAAACAGTCCGAGATCGCCTTCAAGGAATATTTAGAGGATTATGCTTAACAGTCCTTCAGGATTAGATGAAACGGTAAGTAAAAAGGCGTGGGGGAGTAACGACACACTGTCTTGTATAGGTACTCTACTCCAAAGAGAAATCATCGTCATTAGCAAGGATCCTTCCAAAACGGGAAAGCATGGGTCATTCATTACATCTCTGAAACGAGAGTGTATCAACGGAAACAATATGCAACCTGTGGTGAATTCCCTATAACTATGAGCAGATGCGTGCAATTAATGAGGGAGAAAAAGAGGCGGAGGCAAGAGACGGATCGGAGCTACCCCTGATGCTTCATTATGAGAATGAACATTACCATGCGTACATCCACGGCTGGAGGGTCAGCCCTTCTCAAAGGTCCAGCACTGAGGCGTCGCAGGACATCGATATGGGGGAGGCAGGACTCGGAGGGGACGAGGGGCCCACGGAGACACACCCACCGCAACTCACTGGGACAGCGAGCAGTGCTAGGACAGACGAGTCATCCAGTAGAGACCTGGCAGTTAAAGGGACAGGAGAGAGAAGCAGACAGGCTGAGAACAGAGAAGTGACGTACGTCTATCATGTACAGATAGACCGTCTGTTAGGGATGAAAGGAGAGACGGCCAGAAACTTGATCAAGTTCATCGTCGACACGGTTTCATATCTGTCGTTGGAGGACCAAAGACGCTTGCTACAAGTGGCCTTACGGATGTCGCAGATAGAGACTTCTTAGCGGAGACTTTGGCTGTAGACCAACAGGTACTGTTACAATGGTTCAACTTTACAAATAACATTTTGATGCTAGAGGAAGGGTCGGAGATGAGAGGAGGTGCGGTATATAATTCCAGCAAAGACTCGGAGTATCTTCCTTCAAACGGACATCTTGACTGTGTCCGGGCTATAACTCAAGGAGAAGCATCAGGAAACGCAGGGAGAGAAGGACGGATCAAGGATGAGGAAACGTAACGGCCATTAAAGAGGGCTATCACGGAATCCTACGAAATGGAAACAGTCCAGTAGGAGGTTGAAGCAGCTCCGGTGACCAGGGAGCTAGTGGATGATTTCATCGCTACAGACTACACTGACATGACACAGAGGGGGGGGGGGCTCAAAAACTTGGGTACATGTTGGAATTCTGTGGCGTCTGTTTGGGAGAATAAATATGGATCAATTTTTCCACTGGTTGACGCATCGCCGGCAACGTGGATTCGAGCGGTGGAGACGGACGGGGCAGCGATAGTTCAGTTACTAACAACTTTCAGCCACCCCTTCAAATTTTGGAACGCTTCAATGACGATACTCTAGTGGAGATTACGAGACCGTGGTACCGAGAATGTTGGGAAAGGTTAGTCAAAGAGGGACAACAGAGAAAGTCAGAAGGCCTCAAACCTGGTGACTTTACTTAGTGGGAGAATCAAGTGGCTAGTGTAGTAGAGGAGACGCAAAAAGATGCCATACGCCATAGTGGACAGGCATGGAGACGGCATCGAAAACACAAGTATGGAGATGATCCTTTATGGAAGTTGCGTGACCCACACAAGAAGAACTCTTTCATCAGGATTTTGATGTGCGCACATGTTTATGGTGCTCAGATAGTAGCTCTTATTGGAGAAGACATTCTCCCCGGTGATGATATGTGGGTAAAGTTAAGAAGACAAGAGGTAAGTAACAATCACCAGGAATTAAAGTGCTAATTAGGCGACTGCTCAAAGACGACAAGAAGATTTGGAAAGAAATTGATTGCTTTCTCAAGTCCCAGAGTGTAGGGGGTCACGACCGTTCCGGACAAGTTTTCATGGACCATCCGGGGGGTACACAGGATCACCCACTCACGTTATACTAAGGGCAACGCACGGGACGTGGAGAAAATACAGGCACTCATGGATACCATTGATGCTTACAGTAAAGTAAAGGTGGTGGATGTGTGGGAATGGAGCTCACATCAACAACCCACAGACAGAGACTCAGGGACATTATCAATAATAACTCAAAATGTGCGAGGATTTCCTGAGGCATCCCGGCACATGTGGTTTCAGGCGTGGAGGCATCTCCCGTCCAGAACGAGGCCAGTTTGCATACTATTACAAGAGACGCACATTACGTCAAAAGTTGAAGCAGATACAGTAGCCGAAATGTGGGAACGCATGTGGGGGTACCGTCACCCCAGCATCAGGCTGTCATTCTGGAGCATTAGTACTATGCGGAAAGAGGGAGTGGGGATGGTCACTTTCCCTGATGCAGTGGTGAGTATACGGGGGTGGCACAATGAATTCTGGACACCACGAGAAATGGGGGTTCAATATGGGGAATGGAAGATCCTAAATGTTTACGCGCCTTCGGATGTAGCAACTAACCGAGCGCTATTTTTTTAGGGTTACAGAAATGGAATCTAAATGGAGAGAATAAGGTAATTATTGCGGGGGATTTTAACTGTGTGGAATCGCCGCTTTTGGACAGACGAGGAAAAGCCGCCAAAGCAGCCAGCTGGAGGACGGAGTGTCCAGAACTGTCCAGGATAGTTGAAACATGTGATCTCATAGATGCATCAACAGCGCAGTATTCCTCCTGGGACTTCGACAACACGCAAGTATCACCTGACTACACGTTTTGGCGAGGGGACAGGGCGAGCCGAATCGATCGCTTTTATATATCAGCGGCTCACTATGGTTGGACTCAAGAGGTAGTGGTTTCTCACCCGGTAGGTCCGACAGATCACGAGCAAGTAGAACTCTTACTTAACCAGCCGCGGCTAAACTACGGGGATAAAGCGGGTGAAGTATCCCATTAAAAGATTGGGGTCCAGAATTTATAGAACGAGATTAGTGACGAACAAGATCAGAAACGAAGCTTGGCCACAGTTACAGCTGGAACTTGGGACACTTTCATGCAGTCGTGGGTTAAAGCGATTCAAACGGTGCGAAAAAGGGAGGCGCAAAGACGGAGAAGAAAGGCGCGGACGTTAAACCAAGGTTTGTACGGTACCTGCACAGACAGGTCGCAGATGGGGCAGATTCATCAAAAAGAACTACTCAGGCTAACACGATGGAGACGAGGTCTAAAACTGAGATGGTCAGCGGACGATGTGCGCTGGCTGATTCGCCGCACAGCAATCTGGGAAAAAATCAGAGGGTCTCTACTATCAGGATGGACAATCAGGTGAGATCTTTGCAGGCGTTAAGTATACCGGACAAGTTTGCTTTGGTGTGGAAGCGGGTTCTTGGACGGAGTCATCGAACGGTGGGTACAGAAAGGCTGAAATCTAACCTTAATGAATTTGTTAAGTTTGACAATGTAGCTAAATTAACGACCCACGACAATGAAATTTTGATGGCCCCCATCTCGGCTGATGAGATCACGGGGCAATCAAGAAACTTGAACGCCGGAAAGCGGGCGGGCCTGATGGCCTCAATAACGATTTCTATAAGGACTTTCGAGACGACCTGATGGACGATCTATTGGGGGTTTACAACGAAATTATGCAAGGGGGTACTCTACCTGAGTCTTTCAAAGAGGCAATTGTCATCCCTCTCTGGATGAAAGGGGACTCTCCAAATGCGATGGATTACAGGCTAATCTCGCTCCTACAAACCAGTTACAAAAAATTCTAAAATATTGGCGATGCGTCTTCAGACTTTTCTGGGTAAGCTGATAGGTGAATCGCAGCAAGGATTTGTGCGAGTGATGCGTATGGACAGATCGGTAGTAATTATGTTCAACATTCTGCAAGGAGCTCGGACAGATATCGATTCGTCGCCAGGCGACAGCCGAGGCGTCCTTCTACTGGACTTTGCTAAAGCGTACGACACCATAGACCGTGAGATTTTTATGATAGTTTTGGAAAGCTTCGGATTTTCAACTGGATTTATAACCCTAATGCGAGCGTTACACGATGGGACAACGGCAAGATTTCTAGTCAATGGGATGGTATCAGAGCCGATAGAAGTAGGTCAGGCATCCAACAAGGATGCCTTCTGGCCCCTCTCTTGTTTATTTTAGCAGTTGAACCATTGGGATTGGCGATTGTGCAACATAAAGGACTCCAAGGGATACCGATTGCTAGTGGAGATGGAAGAGACTTTGAGCACAAGTTCTCGGCCTTTCGTGGACGATTCGACAATTTTTTTCAGACATGGACACCAAGCATCACTGGCTTTGGAGATTGTGAACCAGTTTGGAGTATTATCAGGTCTGAAAGTTCAACCCGCCAAGTGTAAATTTATCTTTTTGGAAAGTATACCAGTTTTCAAGGAGTGGAAGAACATACCGGTTTAACAAAAATGTGAAACAATCCGATACCTTGGCTATCAGATTGGTATTGGGGACACGGGGAGAAAAAAACTGGGAGGACAGAATCCGGGCGATTCGAAGACGACTACTTACGGCGGCACAGTGCGGTACATCCGTGATAGAAAGGGTGACACTATTTAACGCTATTGCAATTCCAGCAATTCTGTTCACGGCGAAAGTTTATGCTCCACCTCATGACGTGCTTCAGAGACTGATTCACATGCAGAAACGGTTTATATGGAGGCACCAACTAACGGAAGAGCCAAGTCGACACAAGATGTCCCCTGCCCTGTTATACAAACCAAAAGCAGTAGGGGGTCTGTGGTTAATATCGATCCCTATTGCCATCCACACCTTACTTGTGAAAGAAGCGACATGTTGGCTACTGGAACTGGTCGATAAATATGCTCAAGCATGGAGAAATTGGGGCGGCTTATTTCACACTCAGAAGGTACACAATTGGCTAACCCCAGTGGATCGCCGCATTGTACCTATGCGCAGAGAAGCCTGGTCACCACAGCAGCGGATTAAGGGACAACTACGACAAATGATAGGCCCGGATCGTCAAGAACTTCAGGTAATACAAAGGTACGTTAATCGATGGTTGCCTTTGATATTAACCGAATGCGAACTGCAGGTACAAAATCCTAGTCAAGCGGTCAGACGAGGGCAGGCGGTCACATTGTAAGTAGATATAGAAGTTTGTGAATGGCATCACCACATGCCAAAGCATATACAGGCATTCTGGGGCACGTATATGTGGGCAGAAACCCGTGGATTCGGGAGAATTCAGGATTTGCAGTGCCCGGAATTGAGGACGATCGTATTCCGCGGCTCAGCATACAAGAGCTGCGGATACAAAGGATAAGCAAAACCAAGTTTCAGTGGAGAGTGCAAGGGGAGGAGAACAAGGGCCACACAAGGGCTAAAGCGCTACGATGGCTAGCAGTTATACTGTAGTTCTATACTCGCCCAGAGTGGGCATTAGAGAGAACATAGGGCAACCGCCTCCTATTCCGGGGTTTAATCACGAAGGCATTCTCGCCAAAGTCAAGTGGAGATGGGAGAAGCCCCGGATAATTCAAGGAACACGTCCAGACACGGGACGGGAGTTTCAGTATGGACAACAACAGGATGGAATGTACTGGACGAACTGTAAATTAATGGCGGAAAACATTCGAAGAGTGGTCTTCGAGGCACATCCACTATTACATGAGGTGCCGTGGACAGTACGTGAGAATACAAAAAGTCGGGCAGTTAGCTACCGAGTGCGACGATCCTTCAAGGCCTTGTACCAACATTATGTGGCGCAGCCACTAAGGCGAATCGTGGATAAATGGACGACTAAATGTGCTTCGGACAGAGTGGTTTTCGATTGGCTGGAGCAATCACCGGAAGGACTATGGAATCACAAACACACGCTTACGGACTATCAAGCATGGACGATTTACCGAGCGGCTGCATTGCAGTTAAACGTTTTTTTTACGATGGTTACGAATCGGCGCGGAGATGTGTACTAGACTCTGAGTGTACATCTCCGGGGAAAGGGGTATCACATATTATGTGGGGTGCCGAACAGTCCAGGATCTATGAGCACGTCTAATCAGCCACTGCTTTGGAGAGAGAATTTTATCAAGAAACGTGGGATCTTTTCAGAGACATTGTATGACAAGACATCCGCCGCCTTTTAATGAAGGGGCTAGATCAGAGATGCGGTGGACAGGCTGAGGAATGCGCGACAAGTTTACAACGAGTCTGGTGGGGAATATGTTCAGCCGGAATCACAGCGCTCTGGCAGATGCGCAATGATAGAGTGCACAAAGGGATCCAGAGGACATGTCGGGGGCAGACCGAAAAAATTTGGAGCATGGCTATAGAACAGGTGCAGGCAACGGCGGAGTTCGAGACAAGAGGGCAACACGCCCGGGCTCGGGGCATACAGCTGAAAATGTGCATCGAAGTGTTGACGGGCAGCGGGCGCGGGCTACAACTTGATAAGCGTAAGACAATACAGTATCCGACAGCGGACTGCTCAGCTAGATCAGACAGAAGTCTACAGACAGGTCTCAGGCAATTCGTGACAGCTAATAGTGATTAAGACTAAATAGACTGTACTTTTAAAAAAAGTTGCAATCTTGGCGCCAAAGATATTAGAAACGTCGAGACACGAAAGTGGTGAAGCACTATGTTTACCAGTAAAACCAGCGTAAATCCTAAGTAGAAGTCCGGAATAATCGGGCGATTTGCACAGTCTCTTTCGACGCTGTTTTCGTTCCTTCCTTACGCTCTCGTATTGCTCCGATACTTAGACAATACGGTAATTCCGTAGCGCATACAAGCGTCTCCCCCACGAGACGTAAGAAGGAATGAGAGAGATTTATCGAGCGCTTTAAACCACACTCGACCTTCACGTGGTCTTTTCTTGCTGAATATAAGCATTAGTATACTTTATGCCGAATCATATTGCGCTCAAACGCAGTCATATCTTCCTGTAAAATGCCCAACAACGTCGCACTCTGGCCAATGAAAAACAAGAGATGATTAACTTTAAGGAAGATAGTAAGTAGATACCACAAGATTCACGTACGCACGATTTCCTTTTCCTTTTGAACAGTCGGGGAGTTTATGCCGTAAGGAGGGAGTGAGGGAAGCGTCGTTAGTGATATCTAAATGGATTTATGTCAGTGAAAGTCGTTTTTTTAATTAAAACCGTCAAGAACAGATACCTTAAGTTGTGAGAGCATGTTTTACCCTCGTCGATGCGATTTGCGTCGACGGTGGAGCGTAATAGCCCCCCCCCTTCTTTTCCAAAACACTTTATCTACTAGACTTGCGTTTTCGTAGGGAGCGTCGTGCAGGATTCCCAAACAGCAAAGTCTTGCTTAATTATCCATTGAATCAGGTAGATAATATCCTTCACTTGGTGTCCCATTTGTCACTTCTCTGCGCTCATGAATTTCCTGATACTTCATACACACAGACATTAAATCGTATGAGATGTCAGGCATTCAACTTCCAGTAACTTATGCAAATTAAATGCTTGCATCTTTTCGCACACATATTAATCACATATCTTGTTTTACTTTCTGCGTGTGGGACGCCTTCTCTGTGGTCAAATTTATATATGCGATTTTGTATAATGACCACTAAAAGGTAGATTACCGTACAAGTGGTTGAGGTTCAGGGGTTTGACCATGTCCAACCCCGAACCCATCCCCGTGGTTGGGGTTGGGTCAGCCTCATACTTTGGAAAAACAAAGGCAAAAACTAACGAAGATGTCCGAATAAAAGACCCGTCTCTAATAGAGCTTGGTCGATGTCTTGACCAGTCACTATTAAATAATAGAAGACCGTCTTCTATTCTAGGTAGTAGACAATGTTCCCCCCATCTCCCGAAGCATTCTCGACAATGGCACGACGCAACTCAATCCAACTCGGCACCAAGCAAGAAGTTATCGAGTGGATCCAAGAAGTAGGAGGCAACGTACCCTTGCGAGCGGGGGCCCACTTCCGTAAGATGGGTGGTGGCGCAAGCATGATGAGATTCTGGCGGCTAAACCACATCAGAAGCGCCTTGCTGGTGGTGGCCGCAAGCCTATCCTGCTCGATATGGAGACCGTTCTCTACGACGAGATCGATTCGAAAAGACTTCGCAAGGGGAAGGTCACCCGTGCCTGGATTGTCGACATGGATTAGGCATCTTCACGTCGCTGCATGTGACGAGGGAGAACCCGAATCCAGTTATGGCATCGACGCATTGGCTCGCCAACGCCATAGACCGGTTTGATTACTCGCTCCGCTGCAGAACCAACCTCATTACTCTCATGGACGAAAGCTGATTGCGCGAGCGATCTCCTACATGCGGTGCTTGACCGGTGCAAAGCCCAGCATGAGCCGTGAGAAGACCACCCTCATGGATGAGACAGCGGTCTACTTTGAGGACGCGAGAACCATAATCGTCGATAAAACCGGTCCACGGCATGTCATAGCTCGGTCAACCGGATTTGCGTCGATGCGCATTACTGTCATCCTTTCTGTGACAGCGAGTGAGATTAAGTTAATTCTCGTTTTCATCTGGAAAGGCAAGCCAGCCGGATCGTTCCAGAAGATCAATGGTGTCTACGTCACGAACCAGCCGCGAGCATGGGTTGACAGCGCGTTGTTGAAGCGGTGGATTGATCTCCAGTTCCCACTACTCGACACCAGTGAGGTACGCTATCTCGTTTGGGAATCGATGAGAGCACGCATCTCCAAGGAGGTCAAGGACAAGTGTCAGACGCGTAATATTGGAATGTGTGTTGTTCTTGGGGAACACCCTAGATGACGATATCGCTAACTACAGAGGGTTCAAGGACATTCTGAGTGCTGAGATCAACGCGTGGGAGGAGAGCGATCGAGTCTCGTTGTAATCCTCGTCCATCTGAGGTGGAAGTTGTTTGTGGATGGGTCCGTTGTGCGGGGCGCAAGACGGACACAGCCACCATTTCTAACTCTATCGCTGCTGCAGGCGTCTCCGACAACGCCTACGACCAGCATATTGCCCGCCATGATGTCTACGTAAAGAAATTTCTCGCGGCTTGGGAGACTAAAGAGGCTGAAAGTGAGACCGACCCGCTCAACATGGAGAAGTTCGACGACTGCCTGGATGAGATCAGCATCATTCATGATGAATAAAAGCCCGATTCTCGAATACTGTCCGTTGTTTTTATTTTGTTCGCTACTATTATTTTGAAGACCGGTTTCTAATCGGTCATTTTCTTTAAAAAACCATTCTCATTCTCGAAAAAGCTGACGTTCATTGGCGAGCGTTAACCCTACCCCTCCATATCCATTCTCAAATGAAAATGTCGAACAAAACAATTATATTGCGTGTCCACCTCAATCTACGTGGCGGACACACAATATAGTGGTAGGTCGTCGAAAGGCCTATGCGGAGGTAGCAATCATTACACAATGGCTACAGTGTACGAAAATGTAGTTATGCGTGTGTATAAGTCTGTAACTTATCTGTAGCGTCCAGATACCGATTAGTGTCTCTGGTGCCCCTTGTCGTAAGTATGCAAGTTCTATCGGTTAGTATAGTTGTTCGCTGTCAGGATAATGCGTCCGCGCTACATAGATGTCCTGCGTGTTAATGCAGGACGTGAGGGAGTTGAAGTGTTGTTTACTAGACAAATATAAAAGTATTTATTATGTAAGGTTTAAGTACAAATTTGGCTACTTAACCTAAAATTAAAAATATGCATGAAACCTCGATAATCTCGTTAACTGGAATTTATGTCAGTTTTTCATCCAAATTTCAACACTTTTTCCGAGAGTACCGGGGCTTCGTATGCAACGCACATCGACTTCGACTTGGGAAACGCATGCTTAAAAGTAGTTCAGCTTACCAATAACGATAATACACCACTTAATTCAATCTAATTTGTTTGCGAAGCTCCAAAGTTCTTTGCGTATGCAATGTTTCGCCAATAAATCTGCAACCATGTTACCACTGACACGTGCTCAGGTTCCACAACTCCCTCTTTCGTAAAGTCACTTAAGAACTTCAATTTCATGTCATTGTGCTTCGCACTAGCCGCACTCGCTTAATTTTTTAATAGCTTGATGGCTGTTGGATTGTCGATCTTCAGTATGATCGGCTTCCTTGCCTTAACTCCAATTTCCTCGAAAACCTCCTTCAAACCCAAGCATCTCTTCTACCAGGCAACAAACTCTGCTTCTGCAATAGATAACGCAACTGTTCCCTGTTTCTTGCAACTCCGTCCAGCTAAGATGCCATTCGTGAAAACACATTCGCGGTAACACTCTTTCGGTCCTCCCGATCAGCCGCAAAATCTTCGTCGCTGTAACTCATTATTCGTTACGGTAATCTTACTTCATCATCACCACGTAAACTTAACGTCAAATCGTTAGTGCCCTTCAAATACCGGGACACACGTTTTGCCACTTTGTTGTCACTCAAACTTGATGTATGTCTGGTCGCACGGTGTACCGCAAACGAGATATCCGGCCGTGAAACTCTAGAATCCATAATAGACTGCCAAGAAGTAATTGAAAGCCTTTTATTGTCAAACATTTCCACGTGGTACGCTCAGCAATAATTCGATCATCTCTTCTGTAATTTCCAGAGTTGAGATGGGTGTCTTGACGTCATTCACTTCTTTCAAACCATGCTTTTCAAGCAGTTTAATAATGGTCATCTTCTTGATCCAATGTGTATCCCCTACTAGCTAGTAGGATCTCCAAGTATTCTCTTGCCCAGAAACTTTTCCACATTACCATGCGGAAGATAAAAAGGAAGCAGACCAGGTCTCGATCATGACAAGATCGCGAGCCAGATCACCACCTAACAGGTCACTCTCTCGAGAAAGCCTAACAGAAGAAATAGTACAGGAGATGCGGATCGAAAGAATTCTCAAGGCACAAGACGAAGAAAAATGGATCGTTGATTTGAAGGCGTTTCTGAATGGAGATCTGGAGAAGTTGAGCCAGGGTGAAGCAAAAGATTGTGCTAAGATCGCGTCCAACTATGAGATCGACGAAAATGATCTATTGTTTTACTATGTTCAAGCTGATCAGGCCGATGCAGATCTGGACCGATCAGCCAGGCTCGTGATCCCGGAGACTTTACAAGCTGATATCTTACATCATTATCACGTCAGTTTAGAGGGTGGTCACCAGGGCGTAGGTCGGACGTACCACAGGGTTCGCAAACATTTTCACTGGAGAGGCTTATATCGAAGTGTCCAAAAGTTTGTCGGAACATGTACGGATTGCGAAACCGGGAAGGGTATGCCGAACATCCGGGGTAGATCACCTGGAAATATCCAGGCGACCTACCCTTTCCAAGTGATAGCGATGGATCACATACCGTCCCTGCCAAAATCGTTCAAGGGCAACACAGAGTTGCTGATCTGGACTGATCTGTTCACGGGATTGGTGATCGCGAAGGCGGGATCTACCCGAACAGCCCAACAAATCGCTTGCAGTTATGAAGAATGTGTCTTTAGGCGGTTTGGAGCTAGTGAGGTGATCAGGCATGATCGGGAACCAGGTTTCATGGCCGAAGTTTTCCGATCATTCAATCAGATGCTTGGTCAGAAACAGAGCGCGACCATGGCCTACCGTCCGCAAGCGAACGGTAAGGCCGAACGCATGGTACAGACGCTAACCAGAGCTATCAAGATGTATGTCGCGGATTCCGCTCAACAAGACTGGGATGAGTATGCAGAGAGGCTGGTGTTTGCGTTGAACTCCTCTTTCGATCGGATCAGGGGAGATACTCCGTTCTACTTGGCGTATGGTTGGGACCCCCGATCTACCATCGAGTCGGTGATTCCTGTTGGATGTACCCGAGGTCGAGATCGCGAAGCTCGTCGATGGCGTATGGGACTCCAGCGCCATTACCAACATGCGCGGGAACAAGTGAACGAACGACTGCGGAGGGCGATCCAAGAGAGAGCTGATCGGAATAATGATCAAGCCGATTCACATAATATCGAACCGGGATCAAGGGTCTGGCTTTACTTGGATCGCGTGAAAGAAGGATATGCCAGGAAGTTAGCGCATTTGTGGCATGGACCATTCCGTATATCCGAATTGATCGGCGATCATGCCGCCCGGTTGATCACTGCTGGTACCGATTACGGAATTTTCCCGATCGTCCACTTGTCGAAGCTGAAGCTGGTCCGGGAATACCCCGATCGCCCAAAAACCAGGTTGTCATCCGATGATCAGCCAAGGTTTGACTTCGACGAAGCTCTCTTGCCCGAGGACAGTTGGGAAAGAACGTTGGATCAGAATGAATTTGAAGTGGAAAAGATTTTGGATACCCGATCAGGCAAGAGGACCCGATTTGGTCGAACCCATCGTGATTACTTGGTTCAGTGGAAAGGTTATGACGATCCCGAGTGGGTAGATGAACGGGATCTGAACTGTGGAGCTTTACTAAGAGAGTTTGAACGTGATCGGGTGAGACGAAATCGATTTGGAGTAATGCAAACCCACGAAGAGGGCAACCAGGAGTCTCAATAGTCTGGGTTGACACATTGTGACAGATCAGCCAAAGGTAATGGTCGAACAGGTGGAGATCAAGGTGGTTGAGCTGGTTCAGAGTCAATGGATATATATATACGTATAATGCACGAGAACTACATTTGCATACATGTGAACGATCGATATACAAGATGGAGACAATATTGGGACCTGGATATGAAGTGTGGATATGGAACGTGAAAGTTATCAAGAAGCTGTCGTGATATATTAATGATTATGGAAAGAACGAAACGGAAGCTGGTTATCACGACAATCACGGGCCATACTTCGTGCGCAGACGAGAAACCGTAAACGCCGGATGATCCATGGGGCTTGATCGGTACTGGTTCCGCCAGGGCTCTTGGTGATCGGCAAAGATCAAGGCATCACGCAACGTGCCGATCGGAGTCGGGTGTCCATAACCAGGATACCACTCCCCGCCGTCGGCCTTGATGCCTCGCGCTCCCGCCCGGCGAACAGGCAGGTGCAGCACGGCAGGAAACAAGAAAACGTCCAGGTCGCACTCGCCGCGTTGAATCCCATTGACCACATGGTCGCAGATCGCGGCCCAGGCAGCCCCGGCTTTGGTGCGTCGGCGCTTGCGAGCGTGATGATAATGTTCCAACCACGCGTCCTTACGCATCGCCGCCGTGATCGGGAAATGGTGGGTCGCCTCCCATATCGCTTGAACATGCTCTTGATAATACAGGGCCAGACGTCCCTGCAGATCAACAAACCAGGGGCGATTGGGGAATTCCAACCCGGGCATAGGCGTCATGAGGACATCCCAAGGTTCTGAATCGATCAGAAGCTCGATGGCGCCCCTGGTCAGCACACTCGGTTGCCATTGCGTGTCCTTGGGCGCCGACGACCTAATTGGAAAAATCCATCCTGGCGGACGGGACCACAAGCGAGGGACGAGTTTGCGCCTCACCGAAAGAACCAGAGGCGTCAGATCCCATACTTGATCGGCACTCCAGGGTCGTCGAGTTGCCATGTGAGCAGGCGACGGTTTGCCCTGCATAACGACGTATAGATCCATGAACCGTTGATTCGGATCATAGCTATAGTCGTCCTGCTCGATCGACGACTTGCTTGCTGGAATGAAGACGCCAGTGAAGTTGGGCGGTCGGGTGGTCAGCGTCGTATTGGCGGGTGGGGGAATGCTGGGAACAGCCGAAGCCGGTTGCCTCTCCTCCAGATCATCTTCGTCCTCGCCATCGGAGTCAAGTAAAGCGACGGCCCGGGTCAGCGAAGTTACGCCCGAAGGGGTCGCCACTGGAACTTGACGATCAACACTGCGTGATCGAGCCAGAGCATATAGCGCCCTTTCGTCCAGATCGGTCGACTCGTCGTCCGAGTCAACAATAAGACGAGAACGCTTGGCGGGAGCCACCTTCTTCTTCGATGAGCTTGCCCGTTTACGCTTCGCAGAACTCAAGACCGAGGAGACTGATCTCGAGGCTAGCGGTAAACGGGATGGAGTAGACGCAGAAGCCGCTGCAGTACTGATCACGGGCTCATCAGCACCATGGGTTGGCGAGGAAGCGACGGAGAACGTGGGCAATGGCGGGGCAGACTCGGGAGGTTGCAACGGTGTCCCAGACGGAGCAAGAGAGCTGATCAGCTCAGGAAATCGTTGCAAAGCCGTCCGAAGCGACCCCGAATCGGTGTTCGGGTCGGTCCACCTGTCCATGGTCTGGACCGCAATCTTCCTCAAGTCGGCTTAACGTTGGATCCAGGCGCGATCATCGAGCTCTAGGGTTTCAAGTTTAACCCGAGCAAGATTAAGCTCGCGCCGACAATCTTCAGCTTCCTTCCGACTCTCGCACAACCTTTTCTGTATGTTGGCGCGGCCGAGGCGTGAATCGGAAAGCTGCTTCACCAGGAGCTGGACCTGCTCATCTGAGTAGCGCATCTCGACTTCCAGACGCTCCACGTCCTCAGCAGTACGAATCTTGTCACGAAGCAGCTGATCATGGTCGAGACGGTGGTCATCGAGCTGTTGCAAATGACCCACCATCTCGACCATTGAACTCTTCATCGCCTCGATGCGTTCGTCTGGAAGCAAACATGGAAAGTCATATACAGATCACAGAAGAAACAAATGGGACGAACATACCCTGATTGCGAACAGTAACAGACAGCGAACGAATCATCGACTGTAGAGAAGCGACGGTATCCGAAGGCTTGGAGATGCGCAGAGCAGCGAGGTCAGCAGACAGCTGATCACGCTCCATTGTCAGACTCTGGACGCGGCTTGTCATGTCTTGCAAATCTTGATCAAGTCTGTCGCGATCTAATCGTAGAGCCGACAGCTGGCTAGCCAGATCGGCAGAATCACGTTCCAGGGTATCGATGACGACCCGACGGTCGAACAACTCGGCATTAAGCGCCCGATTGGTATCATATAGGGAAACCAACTCGGGAATTGCGCTTCGGAGTCCCAACCGCAACCGGCTAGTTTCCATGGACCCCAGCGTGAGTGGACCAGATCCCTCCACTAGACGAGCTAGCTGCTCCAAGTAACTGACAGGGCGATCCGAAGAAGGCCGAGCGGGAAAACTCCAAGGCGGACGATACGAAGTCAGGGTCGTCGTGGGACGGTCGTGATCGTGGCTGCGGTCGTGATCAGGGAGGTTGCTGGATCAGCTGAACTTGAACTGGGAGGTGAGTCGGTGATCGAAGGGGCAGCCGAAGATGCCGGAAAATGAAGGGAATATCGTCTCGAGTCAGCTATGGGTAGTCGCCAAAAGGGAAATTTGGAAATGAATGAGTCGAACTGCAGTCGTTGCGCGGCTGCAGTTTCAAACCGGCGTCTAGACGCAAAGGCAGGTTAAGTTCTCAGTTAAGTCGGGCTGGATTTGAAGTGAACAAGTGTCCGAGGGGCAGATCTCAAGTGTTTACCAAGTTGTTTATCGAAAGATCGGGATGGTTGAAGATCGTTATAGAAGTCCGACCGTGATCAGGGCAGAAGTGGTACAGATCAGTTTGAAGGTGCAGCCAGGATGGGTAAGGTGGTGTAATGCAACCGTGCGACGAAGTGAACAGGGTCGAAGTATAAATCAGGCACATGAGTTGGTGTATGGTACACTAGGTATAGGACATTGCATATATAATAACAGGTTTTGATTTCCCCCCTAAGCAAAGAGTCGCTCCGCCACGTGTTGCGGTCATTGGGAGCACAGGGTTAACTAGTCCCCTCTTGCTCAACTTAATTCCCGGTTAAGACGCGCTTAGACGCATTTTGGCTTACCGGAAGACCCCCGACGGGTTTGTTTAGGTGATCAAACCTCACCCTCAACGCACACGTGTTTGGAACACGTCATTAATATTGGAAAAGGTTTTGTGGAGATAACGTCTGTGGATTACTGTGGAAGATCGTGGTTTGATCGCGTTTTCTTGGTTTCTTATTATCTCTCTCTCATTGGCTGGCCTGATCGGACGAATTTTCCCGATCAGTGCCTAGATACTGATTAAGTATCGACCCCAACCCGTTCTCCGGTGAAGATTTCCACCCGAGGACACCCCCGTCTCGAGAAGGTCATCCCCTCCGACCTGATCAAGATCATCGTTTTTGTCACCGAGTCCACCTGAGTGAGTGTAACCACCCCCGATCAACGGGTACACAAGGTGAGATGAAGTTGAACATAGATCCTGACGCGCATGACGACCGGTCAGATGACCGGGAGGATCAGATCAGTCACCATGATGGTGATTCATCTGATTCCGATGCTGATCAGGATCGACAGAGTACCCCCTCCGATAGTTGGTCGTCCGGGCCAGTGGGTATCCGGATTCCGCCCAAGACTTCGGTCATGGATTTGGAAATCGGCTCCACCACATTGCCGTGGCACATACACTCCAACTACGATGGTTCCTCTTTCATCACTCGCACGAACGCGCATGCATCCGTCAACCATTGCGTAAATTCCATTTTAATTAATGTCTCTCGTAGTAATTCGTACCACAGTGTTTCAGCTTGTTTTAATTCATAGAGATTCCGCTTTAGCCTATACATTAGCTCCTTTGAGCTCGTTACCATCAAAACCCGTGAAAAGGTCGGTCCGATCAGTTGTTTAGTTTTTCCGTGGAACGTTTCGGTAGAGATGGGATGTGGTCAAAAGCTATTACATGGAAAGGGTTTGACGTCTGAATATTTCCTGGCGACCCGGTATGAGAGGTTTACCCTTTCCAGTCTCGCAATCGGTACACGTTCGCACATGTTGTAGCACGCTTAGATTGTAACAGGCTAGCTGTTACAGGCGTACACTGTTAAATTGCAAGTGAGGAAGCGTGTAATTGGTGAGAAACAAATGTAATTTGTTTCTCAATAGTTTAATTAAGATTAAAGTTAGAGTTGGACTATTTAATTGATTAAATAGTCCCTTAGTTATATATATATGAATATATGACTAAGACATGTGGCTGCAAGACGGTAAGTTTAAGAGTGATATATTTATGAGTGGTTTAAAGCTAATTACTATAATTAGATCTAGACTAATCATGTAAACATGTAATCTACAAATGATCCAATAATACTCTTATTATTAGATCTCTTCTTAGATTCGATATTTGTTTCAGAATTTGTTTCCCAGGGTGGATTATAATAACTTATAATCCAATATTCGCATTTCAGACAGCAAGTCTGAAATTGAACTGTGATATTTCAACTTAAATATCACTTAAGTAGTGGTACCCCATTACATCACCCCCCACTTAAGGTGGTTGGCCAATAATATTATGTAATATTGGCCAATCGCATGGTGGCACTTGTTGGTCGTAGCAATATTTTGATTGCAACCATTAACGACCAGAAGAATTTAATGGTCGAGACACGCGGCGGCGCTCTTACGAGCGCTGCTGAGACTGCTAATGCAGCATCCACCTCTGCATCACGTGCAGAGATGCCAACATCGAATGCCGACGCTGCAAATGTAGTGTCGGAGAAGAATCCGAGAGACCCATTGTCTCTCGTAGTAGAAACTGCGGAAGCGGTGTCTAAGAGGGGACGTGAAGATGTCGCTAGCGCGACATCTAGTACGCTCTCACCTGCCGAATGGCAGGTGGCGAAGAAGTGTTCTTCAGTCTTCGGAGACTCTTTGGACTCCAAAGAAGAGGATGAGGACGTCACCGTCCTCCGCAAGGGGTTTAGCGAGCGTATGCTCGCTAGAATTTCTTCGCCGAGAAGTCAAGGCGACGTGGATTCTGACGCTGATTATTACGACAGCGACAATTCCGTCATACGATGGCAGGAGTAGCGGAGAGCTCCTCCTGGACCTCGTTACTCGCCTGGTCGAGACGATGACTTTGGGACAGGTGGCGCTCCACCTGCCAAGAAACAACTTGCAGAAGTGCTTACGCTACTTCTGATTTGTCTTGTCGTACGGAACCAGATGTTCCGTACAAAGTGGGGTTTTGGACCCCAGCATAGACGCTTTTGCCCGACAGTGGCGGGCATACCAAGGCGGATTGTCAATACCGGTTGTTTGACATCAACGCGCTTGATGATTGCGAAGACCTTCGCAATCGCCACTTCGATAGGTGTACCGACGATAGACGTCGGTACTTTATCGGCTTTTTCTTTCAGGCTCGTTACTATACGAACAGAAAAGGGTCGCGTAAGAACAGGGACGATATAGACGCCCTGACGCAAATTTGGAATTCCTTTGTTGAGAACTACAACAAAGGTCCCGACGATTACGTGAAGCGAGTTCACGTAAATCGTGAGCGCTTTTTAAGGCACTCACGTTCAGGAAAAATGGAGTTTATCCATTTTACCCGCATCAAAGAAGGAATTTCTTGCGGAGTTCCTTCTGACATGGTTTGCCCTTGTTGTCCCAAGGGAGCTCCTGGTATGAGCGAAAAGGAGCTGCGAGGGTACCGAGGTTACTCAGTACCCGCTACGATTAAGGGCCTAATTGATGCCCTTAATGTATCAGCACCTGGTGCTGATACCTTGCACTCATCAACACCTAGTGTTGATGCTTCTTACGAGTTTTAGGAGAACTGTCCTTCTCAAACTCCTTCAGGAGGTCAGGGGCATCCGCCCTCAGAACATCAATCGGTTCCCAAGCGTCAAACACTTGGGAATATCCCAACCAGCGTACCAAGTACTCGGTACGCCCCTTCTTATAGGGAACCGAGCGCTTCGCAATCAAGCGCTCGAGAATATAGCGCCTATTCCCCTGATTATCAATCAGGGCCGGCGGGGGCTGGTAATCCCTCGCCGTCGTTGTTGCGGAGCATAGTTCACAGCTCCGCAAGCTCGAGAGGCACTGCTCTTAGGTGAGCGCCGATATGGGTCACTCTGTGAGGACATATCGTTCTCATCGTGAAGAGATTCACGACATTTTGGGCGCTCACGTTGCCCTTCAGCAGAAGAATGATCTTTTGCTGGTCGAACTTGATCGACAAAAGGCGGAGATTGAGAATCTCCGGACTTCCACAATCGGTTGGAGACCGATTACAAGTCTCTCTTGGGAGACTTGAAGAAGCACGGCAATGCGTCTCGTCCGAAGTCGACGATTGATACGGCTTGAGCCTCCCAGCGTAAAACGTTGGGTGAAGGCGCATGGCCGCGGGAATGTCTACTGTATAGGCATTCCCCTTTACGCTTTGGAACTTAAAAGGTTCAATGAACTTAGGGAGCAACTTCCGTGTAGGGAAGTTGCTAATTGCATGTGTAGGCAAATTAGTTGTTGATAATAGAACTAATTCACCTTTTTGAAACGAATTTGTGTTTTTCCTTCCACTTCTGTCTGCATTCTGCTTCTGCTTATCAAAAGCAGAAGCAAGTGCATCCTTCACATAGCGTATTACAGCGTCACGCTGTAATACGAATTCATCTACTGCTTTATTGGCAGTAGCTGGGCTGTTTTCATTGTCTACAGCCATCGCTGCAGACACATACTCTGCGTAAGCAGCTTCAGTACCTGAAGCTGCTTGAGTTTCTACTGTGTTATCAGTAGAAGACTCGCTCAAAATTTGAGCGGGTCCCTCCCCCACTTAGATTTGGCGTACCGCCAAGTAAAGCTGGGGTTCGTGGATGCCTTAAGGCATTCACGTAGAACGGTGTATGCTTTGTAGAAGCGTGCACTGAGTTATGAATTGCAAACTCGGTGAGTGGCAAATAGTCACTCCACTGCTCGAAGGCATGCGCGTATGAACGCAGCATGTCTCCGAGAACGCGGTTAACGCGTTCAGTTTGCCCATCCGTTTCCGGATGGTCCGCAGTTGACATATTCAACTGCGTGCCCAACAAAGAGAACGTTTCTTGCCAGGAATGTCCTGTGAATCTCGGATCTCGATCCGAGATTATGTTTTCCGGCATTCCGTGTAAACGGAATACCGTGTCAACGAATATCCGCGCCGTTTGCGCAGCGGTGACATTTGCTGACACTGCAGCAAGATGAAGCATCTTGCTGAAGCGGTCTACAAAGACCACTATTCCTGTTTTCCGACTGTGATCAGCCGGAAGACCAAAGATAAAGTCCATGGAAATGGACTTCCAACACTCTGTCGGAACCGGCAGAGATTGGAGGGGAGCCTGCGCAGAGTGCACAGGCTTGACGCGCTGGCATATCTCGCAAGCGCGTACGTACTTGCGTACCCATTTGTACTGGTTACGCCAGTAGAAATCGCGTGCGAGAGAAGCATACGTCTTCTCTCGACCTTGATGCCCCGAAATCGGTGCATCATGGTACTCAAACAGTATCTGATGTTTGAGATCATCGTCGTTTGGAACGACGATGCGACTTACATCATCTTGGTCTGTGCTATAAAGCAACAGACCATCGTGCAATCGATAACGATGCACGCAAGCGCGAAGGAACTCTGGAAGTTCCTCGCGCTTCCGATCAGATTGATTACTTAAGTAATCAATCAGCAGACGAGTTTCCTCGTCTGTTTCGTACGCTTGACGTACCTGTCGTACGAGTGACGACGACAGAGCAGTGCAACGTATTGCGTTTGCACTGATTGCCTCCGTTACAGACGGTTTCGTCTCGTAATCGGGGCGTCGTGATAGCGCATCCGCTATCACGTTCAACTTTCCCGGTTTGTATTCAACCGTGAAGTTGTATTCAGCAAAGAATGACAGCCAACGTGCCATTCTTTGAGAGATGTGTGGTGAGTTCACGGCCGTGCGTAACGACGCATGGTCCGTGTAAACCACAAACGGTCTATCTCCTAAGAGATAGATCCGAAACTTTGCCAGTGCATACTTCATGGCAAGGAGTTCCTTGTCATGCACTGGATAGTTGCGCTCGGCTGGGCGCAACTGACGAGATTGGTAAACTATTACGCGATCACGATCATCGTGATAGCGCTGCATCAAGGCACAGCCGATGGCGAAGTCGCTAGCGTCGCAAACGACGTGAAACGGTCACTCGGTATCGGCTATAGCCTAGACAGGCGCTTCAGTCAAGCTCCGCTTGACTGCATCAAAAGCGTCTTGGCACTAGGTATCCCAGTGCCACTCAACATCTTTCTTAAGTAATTGAGAAAGAGGTCGAATGAGGCCAGCATAATTGCACGTGCAAATATGCTGCCAACCCAAGGAACTTTCGAAGTTCCTTGACCTTGTTTGGCTTAGGCCATTTAACAATCACCCGATTTATCAAATAAAATCCTTAAAGGTAATGATGTTAAAAAATAAAAAATGACATAAAAATACTAAAATTTTTAATATTTTTTTTTATTTAGGGCGCACCCCGTTTCTTGTCCACAAAAGCAGCCCAAGAACGGGTAATTTTCAGGTGCACCGGAAGGTGCACTTTTTAGAATTTGGCATAGGAGGCTTATGCTTACGCATAAGCTCTAACACCTGACGTAGATGTTCTTTGTGAACATCTACACCACTTTTACCGTGTCCAGCCTTGCTGTGGATGAACACGTCGTCAAAATAGCTCGGTGTGAATTCTCGCACCGGGCGCAATAGATGCGTGACGCATCTATTAAATGTGGCAGGGGCATTTAGAAGCCCCTGTGGCATCACAAGCCACTCCCAAAGCATACCGCTTGGGGTGCTTACTGCCGTGAGAGGGATACCCTTCTCACGCATTAGGATTTGGTTGAAACCATCCCTTAAATCGAGAGCACTGAAAACGGTGCTCCCGCTCATGCCATCAATGATGACATCTTTCCGCGGTATCGGCGTCTGCGCCGGTACCGTGGCTGCGTTCAGCTTATTAAAAGCATGAACGATTCTCTACCCACCAGTGGATTTCTTGACGCAAAAGGTGGGACTGGAGTGCGGGGAGGTAGGCTCCCGCACATGTCCCGCCTTACGACGAGTTTCAAAGAACTCGTCGATCGCCTTGACCTGGTCACGCGGCAATGGCCATTGCCGCGCGACACAGTACTTCGTGCGTCCCATGTCGAGTTCCCTTGTCCTTAGGGAGCTCACATGGTACTTCTTCTGGTAATACGTCAGCGTATTCCCAACGTATCTCATAGTATGGGGAGTTCGCCTTAAGCGACTCCCAGCTCTGAGCTTAAAAGCGCTGAACTTTGGTTTGTTCATTGGGAACGGTCTCGCTCCCAATGTCTTCTGCCTGCATCGTGGATATTCGTTCACGAATATCCACAACATCGTCTGTTGCAACGATGACACAGATCTTATCGATCTGATCATCGTGCAAGTTCTTAACGAACTTCTTCCAGCTCAAGGCTGGAAGAGCCATCACCTCCGAACCTAAGTTCGGAGGATTGTCGAGTGTTAGAGACTGGGTAGCTAATCCAGTCTTTGTCTGCGTCAAGACGTTTATCGTCTCGACGGACTCAATCACATGATCAGACGCACTCGTCTGATCTATTGCCTGTTCTGCGGCACGGTGATTGTTATCACTCGTGCGCAAGGCATCGTCAACATGGTGACCACTGTCAACCATGGGGTTCTCACACTCACGACTGCTCTCAGTCGTGGGCTCTTCGTCTTCGACACGGGAGTCATTTACACCCGTGTCGGTATCTTCGTTTTCACAGTGGGTGTTTCCTACCGTGGATAAATTCTCCACACCACGACCGTCGTAGATGGTGGTTACTTCAACACGGGGGTGTTTGTCACCCGTGTTGCACACGTTACCAACACGCAACGACTCTTTCGTTGCGTGTGCAAGTCTCACTGGACTCATACCAGCGGGTGTACTATCCGCTGAGAGTGTCAGATCAGACCTGGTGGTGCCATCGCTACCCACCAGACTGTCTGACTCTGCGGTTGTAACATTAGATACAGCCGGATTACTCACAGGGTGATCAGATCCTGTGAGACCTCCGCAGTCGATCGACAGGTTAACCCAGTCGATCGTTGCGTTATGCTTGGACATCCAAGGGATGCCCAAGATAACATCAAACTTGTCGTCTAGATCGAGGACGATGTATTCGTCCTCGAACGACAGTTCTTCCAATTCGAAACGTGTGCGAATCACACGCTTTGGTATAGTCACGGTTGCACCTGTTGCTAACCGGACTGACAACATACTTCGTGGAGAATCAATCTCCACGAAATCCAACGACGTTAGAACCTGAGTTCTAACGAAATTGTTTGACGCACCTGTGTCAAAAAGTGCGCGCATGGGGACATCGTTTCCATGTGGCTTAACTTACAAGGTGATGAGAGGTTTCCCTTCACCCTGCACCTTTTGACAGGACATAGTCCGGTCTGGGGCTATTATCCTCACATGCCCGATGTCGGCATGTGAGATAACCCGTCCAGTAGGACACCCCGCCCCTACTGGTTGTTGAAGTTTTTTGCATCAACAGAGGGTTGCCCCTGTTGATGACGCTTACCAGCAGACTGTCCAGTCCGCTGACTGCGTGGTGCCGGTCGCGGTGCCATGCATTCATGGGCGTAATGGCCAATCTTCGCGTATCTGTTCCAGCGAAGGAACTTCTTCTTCTTCGGTTGCATCGGTGTCGAAGCAACTGCAACCGATAAATCCATCGGTTCTGGACCTCCTCCGCCCGTGCTCTGGCGCGGGTTTTGGTGTCGTGAGACGAAGTGTGAACTTCGTCTGTTCGAAAAATGATTAACATGCTGCACCGGCGGCATGTTAAAGTCGAAAGGCTGTTGAGCCCTTCGACTAAACCCAGCATGCGTTGACGCTGAACGCATGCTAAATTCTTCTCGGATGCTTTAGTCTATAGCATCCCTCAGAGTCTTTGGCGGAATTCGGTAAAGACTCTGCTTGGTGGGACGTCATTCAGTCCCTTCATGAAGCCAGTGACCTGCATGGCAGGGGGCACCGGCTCATATACAATATTTGACAACAAATATTGTATTTTATGAGCGTAAGCTTGAAGACTACGCTTACCTCGCCGGGGTTCCATGAATTCTTCTCGGCAACTAAGCTCCATTTCTGGAGCTTCGAAGTTGAGCTTTAGCTCAGCTTTCAATTCCTGATAAGTCAGGAACGCAGATTCATCAGTGGATCTGCGGCTCATTGCCCATGCCCTGGCGCGACCGCCCAGGCATGTGGTGGCAAAATAAGCTTGTGAACGCGGGTCCACAATCTTTTGCGCAGAGATGGCATCTTCCACCTCTGCAAACCATCTACGAAGGGCTTCATCCCCTTCGCCAGTATAGGGCGGAATCCGCGCCTTTAACACATCAACGCTTGCCGTGGGCGTTGTTGGTGACGCCCGCGACATTATTGTCGCGGAACGCACCTGAGGGTCTATGTAAACCCTCTTGAAATGGTTCACCATTTCTAATGCTTCCTCCGAGGTAAAACCTCGGAGGATGGTGACGATGTCGGTTCCCATGGTCCGCATCATCTCCACCACAGTATCCACATTTCTTTGTGGAAGTGAAGGAAAGATTCCCTCACTAAGTCTTGCGCGAGCTGTCGTCGCTCGCGCTCACGATCGCTGACCGTCGTCATGACGGTCGGGCGGCTCTTAACTCTTCGCTCCGCTAATTAACTAGCGGAACGGAACGAACAGTGGTCGGTAAGACGGACCACTAATTGCTACCAGGTGTAACAGGCTAGCTGTTACAGGTGTACACTGTTAAATTGCAAGTGAGGAAGCGTGCAATTGGTTAGAAACAAATGTAATTTGTTTCTCAATAGTTTAAATAAGATTAAACTGAGAGTTGGGCTATTTACTGATTAAATAGTCCCTTAGTTCTATATATGAATATATAACTAAGACACGTAGCGGCAAGACGGTAAGTTTAAGAGTGATATATTTATGAGTGGTTTAGAGCTAACTACTATAATTAGATCTAGACTAATCATATAAACATGTAATTTAAAACTGATCTAATAATACTCTTATTACTAGATCTCTTCTTAGATTCGATATTTGTATCAGAATTTGTTTCCCAGGGTGGATTATAATACCCAGGCAAGGTACCGGTCATGATCATATATCCGAATATTTGGGCGATTCCTCCTCCTTAGTCCAAGACCACAAGAGGTGTATTGCCCAGTTGCATTCAAGAGCCGAACCTTGAGACATAATGAAGTGAACTATGAAATTGTGGATAAGGAAGTACTGCGTTACTGCTCACCCTAGATGTATGTTTTACTATGTTGGTTACCAGGAGGATTGTGAAATATTTGAGACGTTCTACACTGGCTTGTTATTATACCTGATCGTCCTAAGTATTGGCGGATCAGCAAGTGCTAAAAAAGGTGTGTGTGGGGATTACAGGGCTAGCTATTGGAAACTCCCCGAGTGGACAGTACTAGCCGCTGCTTCAGATGATATTTAGAGAACCTGACCCTATACAGGGTGGTGTAAGCCATGTCAAGCGCGGTGCTGTAAGGGCCTCATTTCATTACACTTTTGGACCCCGACTCTATCCGACTTTGGATTTCCGTCCACGGTGGAACTCGAACCCGTAATCTCCCGGGGGCAGGGCCTGCACCTACCGAGGTCGGTAGCCGCTGCTTCAGATAATACGCATAAATCAGTGTCAACATTATACCGTGGTCTCCCGCTCTATCTGAATTTGCTTAATGGCAGCAAAAAAGACGGAGCGGCATCTGTGGAGACTCTAACCTTGTGATCACACAGATCACCGGTGAGACCGACTGTCGTCTAAAGGTTTTGAGCGATCGTGTTATCAAGCCGTTGCAAGTATGGCCCGAGCACAAACTTCTGCACGTGAAACGGGATTGGAATCGGAGCGCCGATCACCAGAAAGCTCTAGCCATGAGCGACAAAATCGGGATGGCGATCATGGAAGGGGCAACACTAAACATATTAATAGACTACATGAAGTGATGAAGTAAGATGAAAGACGCATGTGATGGTAACGTGGTAACGAGTAGGTCACAGATTTGTTGATCGCCATCCCACAAGTCGACCAAAAAAAAAGTTTAAGCGAAGATATAGAACACCGGTTGCGAATACTAAGAATTTTTGTGCGCGAGATGAAGATAAATGGATTATCGATCTGAACGTTCTTATATGTGGAAATCTGGAGAATCTGAGACAGATGAAGCAAACAACTGTGCTGAAATCGCTCCAAGGTACGAGTGGGATGAAAATGGACTTATTTTCTATTAATTTGATGCTGATTGAACTGACGCAGATCAGGATCGTTCAGCTAAATTGGCCATCCCGGAAACGCTACACGCTGACATCTTCCATCATATTACCACGCTAGCTTAGAGGGGGGTTACCAAAGAGAGAGCCAAACCTATCATAAAAAATCGGAGGACATTTCCACTGAAGAGGATTGCATCTATGTAATGGGGTACCCTTACTTAAGGTATATTTAAGTTGAAATATCACAGTTCAATTTCAGACTTGCTGTCTGAAATGCGAATATTTGATTATTCGAGCTGGACGGCTTATGTACCATCCTGAGTGGAACCAACCTGTCCCACCTATCAACGGGTCTATCTTGATCGGTGTTCTCACAGCAACCAATCAAAAGCCGTATGGACCACTTTTTCCTGATTTTTGTTAAACCACTCTACCACAGCCACCTCTGCAAATTAGTCTTCAAGCTGGATGGCGGGTGGGTTTCCGAGCTGGACGGTTGGTCAGCCTTGATGACGGATGGGGGGGGCAGTTTTTGAGCTGGACGGCGAATTAACTTTCGAGTCAGATGGCAGTTGAATGGCGATAGAAGAGTCCGCGGCAGCGTCCTTCGGAGGGTCTGCCGAATCCGAGTCGTTATCTGACCTGGCTAACCCGAAATCGCTGTCTGGACGTTAAAGCTGTTTTTGTCGTTTCTCGGCGGGAAGTTTTTGAAGCTTGCGGCGGTTTGGGATCCACGCCGAACTTTCAATAAAATGTATGCGAACTTGCATTAAATATATGTATATTCGTATCGCGGACTGACTGACGTCTGAATTGCAGGAGCACGACTTGGTCAAAAATGCAAATTGGCGCAAAGAACAGGATATCAAGATACAGTGATATCTCGCAATGTTTGAGCAGAGGTGAGAGCGCTGATGGACTTGTTTCGTAGAAACTGGAAGAGTAGATTGCAAATATGAATACTGTGCTCCACGAGCGCATGACAGACAATGTGCGTTCGAAATCGCATCTGACCTACATTCAAAACAAGGCTTCGGTTCGTCTGAAAAAAGAATGTCAGACAGTTGAAATTGCCTCTGATTATTCCATTTGTGGTGGATTTCGTGAAAAACATATCCGGTGCGGGTTTATGGCATTTTGCAATTTAATAAGAACGGTGGCTCTCGTCACGGAATTACTAAAAATATTGGAGATCGCAGATCAAGTGGATGAAACGTGGAACTTCAACGTGGCGCTGGTTACGTTAGTATGTACGCATTAACTATTGTGTGGTGAAGCGGAATAAAGAAATGCAGATGTAAGTGGTCCACATCGCAACGATGATTGGTAGACGCGAGGACACCCACCACGGATGGGCAGGATGCGACGGTTGATTGGTGGGACATGCCGATCTAACGTCGGATGATACGTGCAATAACGGGTTACTGAAAATATGGAGACCACCGTTAGCACGTCCTGTCTAAGGTGGTGTGGATCGGTTAAGTATCACGACTGGATATGGATGTTCAGATATCGGACCGGGTCAACTTAAACGAAAACTAGCCGAGATATAAACGATGAAATATGTTGACGGTTGGTTCAACATAGTGGATAAGATGGAGCATGTTGCCTAGGCGATATCAGGGCTAGATATCAGTAGTGATCCTAGTGGTCCGATGATTGTGGAGTATGATTGATCGACTGAATTTGCAGGTCCACTCTCATGGTCGGGTGATCTGAGAGAGGAAAAAGGTCAAGGTATACAGCTTTGATCCGTCTGGAGACGTACAAACCAAAGCAAGTCGAGGTCAGTGTCGAAGAACAGCATAAACCGGTCCCGATCGACATCAAGAGATCAGCTCAAGTCAGGGCCCCAAGAAAGCTGACCACGAGCCGATCCCGCAAGGCTGAGTACATGTCAGCTGCTGAAGTCGGGTTCAGATCAGTCCAAGAATCCGATTTCGAGCTGATCTCGAGTTGGTCTAAGGCCAACTCCAAGTCGACCCGAGTCGGTCAAAGTCAGCCTCCAGATACCGATTATAAGGAGTTTGGCCAAGATCGGTGCTGGACCAGCTTCAGAAGTAGGCCTAGATCTGCATGAAAAGCTGAACCCAAGCCGATTCCGAGCTTATTACAGATGGACCAGGTCGGGCTGGTTGAAGATCAGGTCGATTGAAGATCGGTCAAGAACCAGGTTGAAGATCAACGAAGAACGGTCGACGGTGGTACCAGCCATACCATGGGACAAGACAATCAAGATCGAAGTATTAGGTAAGTCACATAGGTTGGTGTACTACACATTAGGTGTTAGATATTGCATTTTATATAATAGGATTAAATTTACCCCTAAGGAAAGTGTCGCTCCGCCACGTATCGCGGTCATTGGGAGCACAGGGTTAACTAGGTCCCTGTAGCTCAACTAAATTCTCGGTTAAGACGTGCATAGACGCATTTTGGCTTACCGAAAGTCCCCCGACGGGATTGTTTAAGGTTTCAACCCTCACTTTCACGCCTACGCCTACGTGTTTTGAACACGTTTTCTTAATTGGAAAGGTTTTCGTGGAGACAACGTTGTGGTTTACTGTGGAAGATCGTGGTCTTATCGTGGTTTTTCGTGGTTACTGGTTATCTCGCGTTTAATCGGTTGGTCCGGTCGGTTGAAAAATCCCGACCCGACCTTTACGATACTCGTACGTAGTATCAACCCGGATCTGTCTCGGTGAAGATTTCCACCAGAGAACCCCGTCCTGAAGAAGACACCTCCTCCGACCTGAGTCGTCTTTGATTTTATATCATCCCCTGCGCTCGTGAAAGAAATCTTTCGTAGAGCGGATCCAAACGTAGACTATATTGCAACACTGGATCTGCTCCGTGCTGACATGATTGTGCGCTTTGTACGTATTGATTGATACTGTAGTCCGAACTGAATAAAGCCCTAACTGTTTGATGCTTTGAACGCATATATAGAAAGCAGGGCATCTCTGGATGTCAGGTTATCCAGACCATCAAGTGGATCCACTGTTAATACCACCAGCATCACATGCGATGGATCGTCCTGTTGTTATTTTATGCAATCCGAACGGCGGGTTATACGAATTTCTTAACTTGTTGATGGTTTGGATTAAGTTTTAGTGGACTGTCACATGCTTGTGTACAGTTAGTTTCTAAAAAATCTCGCGCCAAGAATTAGATGGTCATCACGTCTGCCACAATTGTCCAATCAGATGTTTTCACCTAAAGTGTGTATGCTACAGAAAAATCAACTGCACTTTTTTAATCGGGACAGAGGAAGTATGTGGGTAATAAGTGGGTAAATAGTTATCACCTTCGATATCCATGTGATCAATGATGACAACTTTAATTATGGACCGAATTTTATTGGCTTCAAGCATCGTCGTAAAGACGTACATGGCATATATCTTCAAGGGAAGAAAAATTCTCCGCCGAAAGGTGTTAAATCACACTTGCGAAGGAATAGATTGCACGATGCTGGAACAGGTAGAAGTGAGACTACCGACTGTGGATCAGGACAAACAGACAAAACGTAAAGATGTGACTATATATAGCCTGAGATCTAAAGCTTTACAGAAATGCTAGTAAGCAACGTCTTCCGAAGGCTGGATCCGCGTGGCAATCATTAATGCAATTCGTTTTCGAAACCAAGCGGAGCAATCAGAGTGGGCTCTGGACGTGCTATTTATACCTGTGTGGTATAGCCGCTCCCAGAAATTCTTTCCGAGGTGCGAACACCCACGGGGGGTCCAGACGACTGACTGTCGGAGAGGGTACTCCGTCCATCCAGGTCTTGATCCGGGTCAGGATCGAGCTGGCTGGACCGGTTACTTCCATCAACTTGGCTGTGACGACTGGAATTACTCATCTTGTTTAATCTCACCTTGTGTACCCGTCAGCACTGGTGGCTACGCTTCCTTGGTGGACTCTCGGGGGGAAAGTTCAGAAGCCGATTAAGGCAGGTGGATGAGTGTTAGGACTAGAGTTGCACCTGGGCGGAAATCTTCACCGGGGGGCGGATTGGCGTTATACTTAGTTTTAGTATACCGCAAATGCTGGAGCGAGATTACTCAATCGGCCAGCCCAACCAAAGATAATAAAGGGGGTTACTCCAATCTTACGTTTAGTCGTGAAATCCAAACAATACTCCACAATCTTCCACAGTAAGCCAAAACTTCGCCTTCCCTTCCAATACAACTTAACCGTGTTCCAAACACGGGGTTTAGCTGTCAATGTCTCAACCGGCTACCACAAGGATATAACCTCCCTGGAGCCTCGCATACGCCCTTTGACTGCCTGCATTCACCTTCGGCCGCCTTCTGGCAAAGCTCGATCCGGCTGATCGGTTCCAAGCAACATGACTAACCTGATCCAACGCAACAGGAACACTTTCTATTAGTCTCCGTTCCACATCCATATGCTGTTCGGTGCTAAGGTAGAGCCGAATTTCAAATTCATAACAAAAGTTGTGGGTACTCCGTTGATCCTGATCAGCATCAGGATTGGACGAATCATCACTAGGATGACTGGACCGATCCTTCAGGTTGGAAGACTGGTAACGGAATCCAAATTCAATGTCATCTCACCTTGTGTACCCATTGGTATCCGGTGATTACACTCAATCAGGTGGACTCTAGTTGATGCAAATGTTCTGAATCAGGTCGGAGGGTGTGTGTTCTTCAAGACGGGGTTGTCCTCCAGTGGAAATCTTCACAGATCAGGGGTGTTACTACCTACGAGTATCGTAAAGGTCGGGTCGGGGATCTTCAACCGAACGGACCAACCAATAAACGAGAAATAACAAAAAACACGAAAAATCATGATAAGACCACGATCTCCCACAGTAAAAGCACAAAGTTATCTCCACAAAATCCTTACCAATTTATATAACGTGTTCAAAACACGTGGGCGTGAAAGTGAGGGTTGAAAACAATCCCGTCGGGGGACTTCCGGTAAACCAAAACGCGTCTATGCGCGTCTTAACCGGAAATTAAGTTGAGCTACAGGGACCTAGTTAACCCTGTCTTCCCAATGATCGCCGACACGTGGCAGAGCGGCACTTTGCTTAGGGGATAAATTATTTAGAAGGCAATATTTAATACCCAACCGGACCGACCTGGTCCATCTGCAATCAACTCGGAACCGGCTCGGAATCAACTTCTCGGGGTGGTCTAAAGCTATTTTCTAGCGCTGTGTTACCATCGACTTTGATTAGACTCCTTAAAACCTAGAAACGGACCGGGACTGGCTCGGGTAAACTTGAAACCAGCTCGAGATCGGCCCAGGATCGGCTCAAAATCAGCTCTCTTACTGATCTAATCTAAACTCGACTTCTTCCTCTGACATGCGTTAAACCTTGCGAAATTGACTCGAGATCAGTCCTTATAAAGGTCGACTCGGGCTGATCCCTTGCTGTCGATCAGGGCCGGTATGTGCTGGTTTTCGTAACCAGTTTTAACTTGCTTCGACTGGTATATCCCATACAGATCACTGCTGTATATATATATATATATTAATTTTTTTTATATTTATAAACATCTTTTACTCTCTTGACCACCATGTCTAATACTGGGCCGATGCGTTTAATCGGTTAGCCAAAATTCCACTATCACATCAATCAGACCACTCGGATCACAGATAGCCTACCTCGTTTTTTTTTACAGATAGCCAACCTCGATAGCAATACTTTATAATATCCAATATACCGGACCACCCGTAAACTTGCTCTGTCGTTTATATCTTACCTGGTCCGGTATCTGGATATCCTTAACCAGTCGTGATACTTGGCTGATCCACTTCGTCTGAGACAGGGTGTGCTAATGACGACCTTTGTACCTTTCTCCACGTTTTTAATAACCCGTTATTATTACACGACATTCCGACGTTGGGCCGGCATGTCCCACTATCAACGGTTGTATCCTGTCCATCCATGATGGGTGTCCTTGCGACCACCAATCAGCAACGAGATGTGGGCCATTTATATCTGCGCTTTCCGATTCGCTTCACCACAGTGCCATGGATACCTTCCGTATTCTTCACGCAACCATCCTACCAACTTCGTAGCTGACTCAAGCAGGCATCACCGCCGGAAATTTGGGCCAATCCGAGACGACTCCGGTCAGGTGTATTTTTTTCACATCCGGCAGTTGATTCATCTCGAAACGGCTTCACCACAGTCGCCCCTGAGTCCTGTTGCAGCCGCAAGACGGTTGAGGCACGATCTCACCCGACGTAGTCTTCCACATTTCATTTCACACACATGCCTAGATTTAGTGATTCTTCTATCCACCTTTTCCATTGACCTGGTCGAGGTGGTCCACGGGCCAGCCTCAAGGCCCAATCTGTCTGTTTTCTAACCCCCTTTTGATGTGTTTCCGGTCCTGCTCACCTGTCGAGTCTTCCCGGTCGACGACAATTCCGACGACAATTCCGACGACAATTCCGACGACAATTCTGATAATAAATCGACGTCCAACCTGCTGGAGATCGCGAACGTGCCATATTCTTCGTATATGTCCGACTGGTACTGCCCCCGCAGATGTCAGCACTGTTCGCTACCTTTTTCACCACTCTTTCACCAAGTATATACGGACCGGAACAACCTGTTATAATATGTATCCTCGACCTTTTATTCAGCCAAGATGACTGTAGGATTCTACAGCAAAACTGCTAGGTCCTTCGTCAACTGATGGATCATATCGCACCTCAACTTCTAAACTTGAGGAACGATCATCAGGAGACACCGAGCGAGATAGCTCACCTCCGAGCTGTAATAAGCCAGCTAACAGACACACTCTACCAGTTTACAACGCGGTCTGATCCCCCCGAGGTAATGGAACTAAAAACCCGGTTTGACGCCTTGACCGCCCAGGTGGACAGACTCAGGTGGGTATGATCCAGACCGTCGACCTGGCAAACCGGCGAGCTGACGAAGCCGCTGCTCGAAACTCGCTTTCAGCACCTGATGATCTACGTGATCAGATAGCTAGTTTCGAAGCCCAAGTCGCAAGCTTAACGCAGGAACGTGATCGCCTTCGTATGCTGGTGGACGTCGTCGAACCTCTTCGGACGGCTAAACAGGAATTAGTCCTCCACTCCACACTTCAACGTAAGTGTCTTACCGGTCTCTGTCTTGCTATTCCGCTACTAACTGTTCGCCCTGTCCGTATTTTTTGCAGAACGGCAACTTACGCTAATGAAGTATCTGTCTGCCAGGGCGTCAAAAAAAACTCAAGAACTGTCACACCTCTATGGCAGAAACCGCCAAGTCTTCAGGAAGTTGACCGAAACATAAAACGAACAGGATCAGCTGCGAGAGTCTCATTATCAAACTCTCCATCACATTTATTCACTTCAACAGCAGCTCCAGGAGTCATCTTCTGGGCAGCAGAGATTACGGGCCAAGTTTGACAAGTTGATCGTGGTTCGACGAATATTGCAACGACCTGGCCCGGGCCGACCATGCCATCGCTGCCTTGCGGGCTAAGGAAGACCGTTCCAGATCCCTTATTTGGAGACGACAAGACTAACTCGAAGAGACCCGGGTCCGGATTGCTCCAGTGATGCAGGCCCCTCCGCGCGTGCGAGAGGCAGTCTTGGACATGTGGAAAAGTGGGCAGACCTTCCTCAGATCTCGTCCGGTGCCCCCAAACCTTCGGCCAATCCGCCTGTTCGGTCGATCGAATCGTGTCAATGTTAGATGAGTCACCAGACGTCGAGGGTCCAGCTGCAGGACGAAGCTGAGGTAGAGCCAGGGTCAGGGTGTGGAACGCCTCAAAGGATTTTCCTCATGTAGAGTCTACCTGAGTGAGTGTATACTAATGGGTACAAAGGTGAGATGAGTTTGAATTTGGATTCTGTTGCACTTGATGACCGGTCTTCCGACCGGGATGAGTATCCTAGTGATGATTCGTCCGATCCTGACGCTGATCAGGATCAACGGTGTACCCCCTCCGACAATTGGCCGTCCGGGCCAGTGGGAATCCGACTTTCCCCCACAAATTCTGTTATGGATTTGAAAATCGGTTTCACCACAATTGAGGCCGCCAGAATTTACGTCGTGAGTCGACTAAGACCATCTGGCAGAGATCCATAAATATCAAACATCTCAACGAAAACGCAAAATGGTTTGACGAAAACTGCTTTTCGAGTCGTCCTATCCCTTGGATTCATTCATCATTTATCACTCACACTTGGCTTTGGGAGTAGTCCACCACCAAGCTCGCGGATGCAGCCAACCCACGAGTAGCGAGTACAACTGCTCTCCCTTGATAGTCTTGTCACAATTTGGCGAAATAATCAGCTCCTTATATCTGTCAGAATTAGCCTATATGACTGCTACAGATGCGTTAAATTCGAGTATGTATTAATACCTATTCAATTAAAATAACCAACATTCCTTCTGTTGGCCAAAAACAAAAGTGAGCCCTTGAAAAGCCAGTGTTTTAATACCTTTCGTGTGGCCTCAAAAGGCTTTATAACGTGGTATCAATAGCAAAATCGCGTAGACGAGATCGTGGCCTTTCCAAATGTCCACGTTTTCGGGTAATATCGCTATGTCAGCGACGATTTAGGAAACGTTTAGTGAAGGTTACGAAATAATGCTTGTTTAAAGTGCGATTTTGTCGCAAAACGCTGCGGATTTTTGCACAAAAAATACAGCTCGATCAACCACGATTTGACCGATACGATAGTGAAATTCTCATCTAAAAGAGACAAGGGGTCGAGAATATCTGGCACCACTCCCAGCCGGGCAGCAGTCTGGCCCCCCGTTCACTCTATGAAATCCATTTTAATATAGAAACCCTTGGATTTACGGTGATAGTGATTAATATTCATTATTCTTTGTTACAAATGCCAGCTTTTTTTGGGTGCTCGAACCTCGGACAGAAATTTCGAGATCGACTACACCAGAAAGGTGCGCGTGCCCGGATCGCTTGGTGGCCCTGGATATCACCGCAAAACCCTGGTGGGCGAAGTACACAGACCGATCAAATTTGTTGAGATAGTTGTGTCGGGTGCTTTGGGGGAAGGCATATCGCTCCCAATGCTGCTGAAGATTGAAAGATGCGATGGTTGACTCAGATTGGGGGAATCCGAGGCCGACATTAAAGAAGAAGTTACTCCCCTGGGGGCTCCAACTGGAGCTGACCCGGACTCTAGTGCAGGTCGTGTCAACTCGTGCAACTAATCGGCCGAGTTCGAGTTTATAATCGAGCGTGCCGAGTGGAAGCGCGGAAAGGGACGCGGGCGCTTGCTGGTGCTTCGGAATGTAAGCGCTTATCATATTACTTGCAAGCAAAATCTTTGTGCTGATCGTTGTTTCAACTCACCAGTCGAGGCGTGTGTGTTGATCACGAGTGCTGGTCTACATCATAATTCCTTAATTTTCCTAACGACTCGTTTTCGTATTTTTTATTGGCGGAATCAAGGTATAGTACTTGATGATTGGTCTATTTCTTTTTCGCGGGATTTTGGAGCGTTAAAATCCAAAAATCTACCTGACTGGCAGAAAAGAACTCGACACCGACGGCTCCGATCTCCCTCCTTTCTTCTCGTATCTCCTTATGGCCTCCGGTGACGACGCTAAAGCTACAACCGCTGAGCCCACCCTCTCCACCCCCGTGGCTCCTGCTGATCAAACAGCCGCCCCCCCCACGCCGGTACGCTCACTGTCTTCGCGTAAGGCAAAATCTCCTGCCACTACGAATGAAGAGCATGCGGTCAAGGAAACGGTCAAGACCAAGAAGCCGAAAGCCAAAAAAGTGTCCAAGAAAGCAAGTGAGAACGGCTTATCATATTTGGACCTCATCGTCGATGTAATCAAAGAGCTTAAGGATCGCAACGGCTCGTCCCGCCAGGCTATCAGCAAAGTTGTGGAGACTAAAAAACACAATTATGCGAGCCATCATTTGAACAAAGCTCTTCGTTCTGCAGTTGAGTCTGGAAAACTTATTCAGATCAAGGGGTCGTACAAGCTATCAGCAGAAATGCGAAAACCTGCGGCCTCAATGAAAAGAAGTCAGAAAGTTTCAGAGGCATCTGCCAAAACGGTCAAAAAGGTTGGAAAAGTAACCAAAAAGGTGCCAACAGCGAAGAAGGCGGCGGCAAAAATAGTTGCTGCTAAAAAGGTAGCGGCCAAGAAAACTCCCTCGAAGAAAACGCCGGCAGCTAAAAAAGCAACGGCGAAACCTCCCACTAAAGCTGCCTCGAAAAAGGTCGCGGTGAAAAAGACGGGAAACAAGAAAACCACTGCCAAAGTCACTAAGAAAACGGTCAAGAAGAATACTAAGAAGTAACGTACTTGTACTCACTTACACTGCTGTCTTTAAATGGTCGGTGATTTATTGAGCTTCATAATATCTCGGTGTTTTTTAACACCACCCTTTCGGATGAGAAATTATTCATGTTTAGGTAGTTACAGCCTCTGCTTATTTATAGTCGTACATTGTTGAGATGTAGTGTAAATTTAGTGGGATGTGCATGTAGCCGCCAAACTCGATCGCATTCCGGCGGCGTAAAAGACAATAGAGTAACTTTATTTTCTGTACTAGAGTGTACTCGTTCATGAAATTGAAACCAATACGGTGTTTATCTTTGGCTTCGGTATGAATAACGCTGGTATGAGTCGTCTGTGACGTTGTGTGCTCTTTGCATCTCTTAGTGGAAGCTTTTGCTGGTAGCTCCTTCATGGCTTACAAGTAGCACATTTTTCAACTTTCTTCGTCGGATCAGCAAGCCATAACATTATCGTTTCGAAAACATCAGTTTCAATGACACGATTGTTGCATCGTGCAGTAGTGACAGCAGTGGCGTTCGCAACGATAACGGCAGCACAAAACTTCAACAAAGGTGTTGATGATGTACCTACCGGAATTGAACGAGAAAACTTTGGAGTTGGGTGCAATAGCGAGACAACGTATCCTGTATCAACCGACAAGTCGACTGTGCAACCGCGTTTCGCTTATATAATTACAAACCAGTTGGCGGAATTCATTTCGGTGCATTTCAGCGAATTCAACTTGCCCGACAACGATTATGTTCAGGTGCGCGCGGCAGACTCAGATGCCGACGATTCACGCGTTCTGCAATACCGTGGCAACACTTTTAGTAGAGCTTTCTACTCCGAAGCACTGTCGACTACTTCAGTCATCGTGGAGCTCATCACAAACACCACCAGCTCAGAGAAGATTGCAAACGCATCCGAGTGTATTGGTTTCACTGTCGACAACTATCAATATCTGGGACAAGGATCAACCTTGAATGGCTCTAAGGAAGCAATTTGCGGTGTCGATAATAGTCAAGAAGCCCGATGCTACTCGGGATACTCAAAAGCTTATCAAGCGTCCAACGCTGTGGTCAGATTATTGATAAAAAAGGCGACAGGTTCATTTTTCTGCACGGGTTGGCTTATTGGTAGCGAAGGCCACCTTTTGACCAACCACCACTGCATTGCGTCACAAGACCACGCAAGTAACACCGAATTTGAGTTCATGGCTCAAGGTTCCAGCTGCAGTGTTAAATGCGCCGGTCCTCGCTTTTGTCGCGGAAGCATTAGAGCTTCATATTCCTGGCTGATTTACGCTAATTTAGCGCTCGATTACGCTCTCGTAAAGCTGCCAGTCAATTTGTCGCGGCAGTACGGCTATTTGCGCCTTCGTTCAAGCGGAGCTAGATTGTACGAGCGCGTTTACGTGCCCGGACATCCTGCTGGATGGGGCAAGCGCATTGCAATGAAGACTGATGATAGCTGGGGATCCGTGACATCCTTGACTATGGGCGGTTGTGCGCCGAACCAAGTTGCATACTACTTGGACACTCAAGCTGGCTCGTCGGGATCCCCGGTCCTGTCATACTCTGACAATACAGTTATTGCTCTGCACCATTGCGGTGGATGCCCCAACACGGCGATCAACAGCTACAAGCTTGTCAACGATATGAGATGGCGTGGAATTCTTCCAGCCGACTCTTGGACTTAACTTTCTTCTCTGCAATACATTGAACTTCTCGTTTCAGAAAAGAATGAAAGTAACTTTAACGTTAGTTGTGTTTTATTTACATAACTTTTGGCTTAAAAGCCCTGATTTTGTCACAAAAGACCCCACCTACCCAGCGCAGGTAGGAAGAGGATCCGGACTTGCACGACAAACTTCCGTAATCGCAAGTTTAAGAACTATGGCCCCTCCAAGAGGAAACCCTGGTGAGGAACGTAAAGCGCCTGATAAGCCTAGTGGGGGAAGGGGGGGAAAGAGACTTCTCCCTCAGTTAGGCAAGAGGGGCATGAAAACCGGAACATTGACGAGATAGTCCCGGAATCTCCTGGGGAAGAGGATATTCAGGAGGAAAACACGGAGGCGATTAATGAAAAGATTAATGCGAAAGACATGGAAGTGATCGACCTCACGGAAGAAACGCCTGGCGAGGCTACTCCGGAAGAGAATGACATGGTGGGAGTCGTCGAGCCGAAGGACATCGAACAGGTAGAACGGGTTGTCGATCGAGCGACAATCCCTATCAAAAAAAGAATACACCAGAAGAACTGGCTCTTCTGTTTCAGACACTGAAGGATGCAGAACAAACCAGACCACGATTACAAACGTGGCTGGATTTAACTCATCAACTATTCCGGGGAACATTTCATTTCATTAAACGCACACAACGAGTAGGAAAGCAAGACGGAGTGAAAAAAATAGAGTTGTCCAACTCCGAATTGGAACGACTCATCGACTTATTTGAATTACTGGTAGTAAAGCATAATTTAAGTTGGAAGGTATGGTGCCAAAAGGCGCTTGACGCGTGGAACCTGGCGCACAAACTTAATAAACTTCTGGTCACTATCCTGGCACGAAAGATAGGAAGCTGTCAGGTGGAAGTAGCTGTAAAATGGCAAAGTGTGTTACAAGGGTGGCTTCATTAAGTCACCGTAACAAAAGCGGAAACGGGGACGGTTAAAGCTCGTACCAAAGCTTATCTTTTTCACCCAGAAGTGTATTCCCAAGAAACAATAGCAACTCTAACACAAGTATGTGAGAAGGAGTGGCGTGGTAAGGAAAAACAGAAATCCAGAGATGGAAGCCCTGAGGAGTGCAAGTGGTTAAAGGACTGGCGGAAGGGACGATTCTATCAAGAACATTACCACAATTTTTACGACAGATCATGACGTCAAAAGACAGGCTAAGGTTAATATTGACGATAAGGGTAAGAGTGGAAGGATGTCTTATTATGGATCTCAAAGGGGAAGCGGCAATAAAGAAGGCCTTTCAAAGCACGAAGAGTCTTCAAGAAAGCATATCTACAGCGGCCATAGCACGAGGAATGGTTAACGACAGACTGTGGGATATGCTGGCGAAGATTAAATCGATAAGCTATAATCATTCGGACCACTGCCTCCATTTACATTTCCTGACACGAAAAATTGCAAAACGTTATGAGACGGTTAGTGTACCCTATCATAAACAAATTAATGGATTAAGAAACTTACATGCGCAAGAAAAATCAGACGAACCGGTGTGGTCCAGGAAAATAACAGGGGCGATCTCGGGGATGGGATTCCAGCCGGATTACGTAATCATATTGCGCAACGTGACTCGCAACATCGACATCATTAAATTGAGTGAGTTTCTACAGTCGATAATCACCGTTGACTTCCGTTTTGAGGAAGTGGACTCGGGAGGCCTCATCGTTAGACTGGGAGATTGTAATCAAGGCGAGCGGATGTCCACGGAAACTGAGAAAAAAATTGGAGATTGATATGGTGCGGGCATATTTTAACTCTGGAACATCCAGCCACCAGAGGTAAACTTCACTGTTTGCGGTGTGGTGAGGCTGGACATCAATTCAGAGGATGTCCAGTCACACAAAAGAAATTATACTCTGGAAATAATATTACGGTCACTATGGAAGAGGCGGAATTGATTGATACCCCGGATCGTATTTTTGACAGCATGGAAACGCTCATTAAAGAAGTCAGGGAAAGCTGCTTACAGCAGGATCAATCCATTCGGGAACGTCGGCAACAGGAACAAGCCAAAACAAACGAAATGAAAGAATCAGAGAATTCAGCGGACACGGCGTCAAAGACAGAGGACTCCGACCAACACATCAGTGCAGACCGGAACGAGTGGCCACGCCAAGGGCGACATTGGTGTAACAGGTAAGGCCTCCAATCCGGGGGATGACTGGATGGCAGTAATGAAAAAGAAAAATAGGGCAATAACATGAACTAGTGCTCAGGTTCAAGCTGAGACAGGGCAAAGCTTGCATAGCCAACCGATGGCTAAGCCGGAAATTTCGTCAACGTTTACTAACGTTAAACGGTCTTTACGCAGCTCAGATATAAAACCGGAAAATCAACAATCAGTGGATGTAAAGCCGAACCGGAACCGCACCCTGAACCGGTTCAGAATAAGGGCAATCCAGTATCCAGTGAAGGAATCAGTAAACCTCGGTTAAAAAAGGGGCACAAGGTAGACAAAAGGCGAATACCGACTTACTAGTGGTAGAAGCACAAGTTAAAGCGGAACTAGGGAATTTTAATCAGGAACTCAGCCAACATGAGGACCACTTCAGCCGTTCAGATGGGAAGCGGCTACAGAAATACTGGAGCAGGATCACTCGTTGAATGACGCTTTACTCTCGATGGGGCTCCAGCAGGTGGATACCCGACTGTGGTGCAGTCGCTCTCAGAAATTCTTCCTGAGATGCGAACGCCCACGAGGGGCCCAGATGGCTGACTGTCGGAGGGGGTACTCCGTCCATCCGAGTCATGATCCGATCCGGCATCCGGCCGGCTGGATCGGTCACTTCCATCACCTTGGTCGTGACGACTTGGATGATCCATGTTCGAAAAGCTCACCTTGTGTACCCGTCAGCACTGGCGGTTGCGCTCTCTTGATAGACCCTAGGGCGAAAAGTGAAAAGTCCGTCGAATAAGGAGACGAGGGTTAGGACTAGGGGTAGCTCCTGGGCGGAAATCTTCACCGGGGAGCTCGATTGACAATATACTTGAAGTTTGTATACTGCGGGGGCTGGACCGAGAATAATCGATCGGCCAGCTAAACCAATGACAATAAAGGGGTAAATCCAAACGTGTACGTAAAGGGGAATCCAAATGTAACTCCACAATCTTCCACAGTAGGCCAAAACGTTACCACACTTTCCAATACTAGATATAACCGTGTTCAAAACACGGGCGACTTGAGGTGAGTATACGCAGCGCCGCGACTCCCAGTCAAGGGACTTCCGGTGGGTTACTTTAACCTTCCCCGGGCAAACCAATGGCAGCAAGAGGGGACCTTGTTAGCCATCTGCTGTGAACCAATGAAAGCGATTTGTGTCTAAGAAAGCGAAACGTATACTGATTTTTATCCCTATGTCCAATACTCCCTTTTGTGTAACCTACCCCAAATAGCCCGGCTGGATAGTTATGTGTCTTACCTGAAGTGGCCCAGTTAGCTTCATCCGGATGCTCTTTTGTGTACTGTACACCAAACCCAGCCGGTACACCAAACCCAGCCGGTACACAACCCAGCCGGTATACCAAACCCAGCTGTACCAACCCAGCCGGTACACCAAACCCAGCCCGATCGGCCGGATGGCCATCCATCTAAGCTCACTTGACCGCTGGCGTTAGCACTTTCTTGGCAGCTCCACGTCCAACCCTGGCGCCTCATCCGTCTTCCGCAATGCTGAGCCGTCTTCAGCCCTCAGACCATCCGTTCCCCAGTTATCCACCATCGACGGCCATCCGATCTACCTCCTGCTAGCCCGGGTACAAGTCCCTTCACATCATGCCCCCTGGCTCGACTCCGTGCCTGACAACCTTCTGCCGCCAGAAAATACATCCAGCGGCCACTAGACTACGTCCCATGTCGGCCGGTCCGGGCACCCAGCTAGGGCCAACATTTCCACCAATCAGGTGGGTGCGTTCACTTCCCATTAGTCCGTTAATTTTCCAGTCACTTCACCACAGTCGCCCCTGAGTCTTGCCGCAGTCGCACAACGGTTGAGGCACGATCTCACTACGTCTTTCGCACTTCGGCCCCTCCGCTGCTCCTATGTCTGGTCACGAAGATACCCACACTGACCCATCGTCGGGTCATTCCCCGAAACCCCCGAAACCCCCGGTAGGCTGCTTAAGCGCCCGTTCTGCTGGCCTCGGGCGTTGTTCAGGGCAGCCCGAGGTGGCTACCCTGAAAACTCAAATCACTGCCTTGACCACTCAGGTAACTAGCCTGGATAAGGCGAACACTGAGTTGTCCCTGACAACACGACTGGCTGATCAGCGGGCAGTTGAAGCTCGGGTCCTGGAAGTACTGGCTGACCTCCAATTCCAGAGCCACATCAGCCATCTGGGAAGTGAGAAAGCCGATCTCATTCAAGAGAGATATCGCTACAAACAGCTGTCCGAATCTATTGACTCGTTGCGTATCTTGTACTAGAAAGCGACGGTCGCCGTGAAATCCCAAAGTAAGAGCATCCTTACTTGTTCAGGACCATATCCCAATCCACTCACCCTGTATGCGTTCCCAGAACAGAGTGTCATGTGCTATCGTGTCTTGATGCTCGAGTCTTCCCATGCCTCACGTAAGGTGACGGAGCACTACGAGAGGTACATCCTCCTCTCCCAGCAACTGGAAAGTTCGCAAGTGAACTTGGGTAATCTGGAAAATCACCGGATCCGGCTTGCAAAATACTGGTGAATTATCAGAAAGCACTGGGTCGGTCGGCCTCTGCGCTGCATGGGCTTCAACGTCAAGTTTAAGAGTTTGAAATCGCGCATGCGGAGGCCCAGTCGAACGTGGATGGCGGCCGACAGGTGGTCTCCGACCTTATGCAGCGCTGCACGGACTGTTTATCCTCGATACAGGCGGCTCGGGCCCGACTGATCGCAGCTGGTGCCAGGGTGGATCGTCTGATGAAGGGCCTGCTCTTGTCCGACAGGCCATCAGGCACCTACTCGATTTAGCTTGTCCCCGCGGTCCCGGTCCGACCACTCTCACTCCGCCATCTCTCCCTTTGTCTGCTGATTCTGCGGCGGGCGTCCCGCCATCTCTCCCTTTGGCTGATGATTCTGTTGCAGGCGTCCGCCCCAGGTTCGGTAACCGTCAGCACGGAAGTGGCCAAACGCCTCCGGATCTGGGATGCTTCCCGCGACCCTAACCCTCCACCAGTGCCAGCCGGCGCGCAGATGGCTTCCTCATCGTCTCCTAAGGATCCTCCGGTACACAAAAAAACGTCGGTCCAGCCGGATTGCATCGCTCCATTCCCCCGTGGCGGATAAGCGGCTTAAACAGTCTGCCGTGCCGGCGAACACAACAAAGGCTCGGGAAGACAATAGACCGGGCTCCAACCCCACTTCGGCTCCGGCCTCGTCCGGCTTGCTGGCTTCTGGAAAATCGCCCCTTCGTGACCGTGCTCCGAGATCCTCGTCTAGCCCTTCGTCTACCCCGGTTCTCCTCGGAATCTCTCCCCACGATCCTCAAGGTCCGTGCACCGCTTCTCCGGATGAGGAGGAGGCGCCCAGCCTGATCGAAGTGGACGGCGATGAGGCCGTCGTCAAGGACTACGAGAGATCACTCTCTAGACATTTTTTCACTGGATGAGAACGAGTCTAAGGAATCCTCCAAAGAGTCTCCCCCGTCTTGGATTCCTCGTCGGAAAGTCATGACGGTTTCCAAGCTGACTGCGGCTCACCCCTGGTCCAAGGTGCAATTGGAGGTCTTGCGTATTGCAGACCTCACCGGCGTCTACGTCGCTCGGGATTTGTCTCGTCCGCCGTGGTGGGTATTTCCACCGGCGCCAAGGAAGCCTAAAAATAATGAGTGGCGTCCTGATCTAGTCACGCTCGACCCGCTGAATGCGATCCTGTCATTCAAGCCATGGACTGTATTGGCGATATGCCAGGTATGGGCCTACCCCGTGTCGGCTGGTTCGCTGATCTCCGTGATGCCTGTAAGGGATATATCTCCAGGCATGGATAGGCCATCTGGAAGTCCACCAATCACCTCTTTATTTCTGCCGACGCCGAACGTAATTCTCCCGCTCTGGCCAGATCCCGAGCCGACCGTAAGCAGCGTCGAAACCGAGTGGCTGAGGGCTGGACCAAGTTATGCACCCTCGTCGTCGACGGCATCCGGCTCGGCCACTGTGACTTGAGCATTTTCCTCCATCTCATCATGCCACACCTGGCTACCCGCCGGGTGGAGAAAAGCGGGCATCTAGCCGAAAGCGGGACTTGGTATCCAGGATTGGGTAACCCCCGACGCGCCACTACTCTCCAAGCCTCGCTCACTGAAATCGACCGGCAGGATTCGTGGCGTAACCAGTACCGGCAAGACACCCTGGCCTCAGTGTGTCCCGACTCCAGAACAAATTCTGCTGCACTCGCCAGGGATGACTTGCGAGGCCAGTTTGTTTTATCGTTCTATCTATTTCCCCTTCTTTATCCATCCATGACCATTTGCCTCGCTAATGCATCTTCCCTTTCTTTTTCCATATCGAAACCACTTTTCTATCCCTATAATCCGAAACACCCATCCAGCTTCACCACTCATGCTGATCCCCAAAAATCTTCAATCCGGCATCATGCCGACTCCAAGATCACTCCAGCACCTGATTGGCCCATTCCTGGCCAGACTAATTTCCATCAACCGGTTGATTGGCCGATTAGTGTCGATTAATCCAGACGTACCCGCAGCCCGGCAGTCGGATAGCCTAATTTTCTGGCTCCGCCCCACCTTCTTCGTGGGTCTGCATGACCCCGAAGCGGTTCCGGCTCGCTCGTCGGCGATCGAACTTCCTCATCAAAGCTCCACAATTTAGGTCCAGCTCATCCACCCACGACCGTTCTTCGCAATTTTTCCACTGCACCAGAAAATCTCTATTAATCCGCCCAAACCTGGTTTTCCGTCCGTTCCGAATACCCAAGATCTCCTCTACTTCGTACTCATCCGGATCCAGCGGCTTGTCCCAGCTATCCTCTAGCAGCAGGGCTTCGTCAAAGTCAAACCGATCGCTCTCCACCATCAGGCGTGCACTTGGGCGGTCCGGAAAGTGTTTTACCAACTTCAGCTTGGACACGTGCACTATCGGGAACACGTTGTAATCAGTGCCCGCCGTAACCAGCTTGACCGCATCTTCCCCGACGAGCTCCGCCACTCGGAAAGGACCATGCCACATATGAGCTAGCTTCCGTGCATAGCCTTCCTTGACTCGATCCAGATACAACTATACCTGGGAACCCCCGGCTTTATACCGTTCTCTTTGACTCGGTCGTTGTTCTGATTGGCGCGGTCCTGGATTGCTTGCCTGAGGCGTTCGTTTACCTGTTCCGTGCCAGTGAATAGTGACGTTGCACCCCCATCCTCCAGCGACGGGCGTCTCTGTCCCGGCTTCTGGTGCACCCTATTGGTATGGCAGCTTCCAAGGTGGTTCGAGGGTCCCATCCATAAGCTAAATAGAAGGGAGTGTCTCCCCTTACCCGATCGTACGACGAATTAATGGCGAAAACAAGTCGCTCCCCGTATTCGTCCCAGTCGCACTGATCCGCCTCCACCACATACATCTTGAGAGATCGGGTTAGAGTTTAGACCATTCTTTGGCTTCCCCGTTCGCTTGCGGGCGGTAAGCCATGGTCGCACTCTATTTTGTCCCAGGATCTTGTTGAAGGATCGGAATACGCCCGCCATAAATCCAGGTTCCCTATCATGATGGATGACCTCGCTTGCTCCGAAAAAACACATTCCTCGTAGCTTTGAGCAGCTTGCTGAGCGGTACGTCTGGAACTGGCCTTCGCTATGACCATTCCGGTAAACGAATCCGTCCAGATCAGCAGCTCTGTATACCCATTTCGCGACTTAGGCAGGGATGGGATATGGTCCATCGCAATGACTTGAAAAGGATAGGTGGCCTGTACATTTTCATGCAACCCCCCTCTAATGAACAGCCGGCCCTTCCCTATTTTACAATCCGGACAACTTCCCACATAAGCTTGTACAGACCCCGCCAGTGGAAATGCGCCCTGATTTTATGATAGGTCCGGCCGATGCCTTTATGTCCCCCTTCCAGACTCACGTGATAGTGATGGAGGATATCCGTTTGCAGGGTAGTAGGTACGACCAGCCAAGCGGATTTATCCCTCTCGATTTCGGGCTGGTCAGCATCTCGGTTGGAAAACAACAACCCGTTCTCATCCACTTCGTAATCTGGGGCTAGCTTAAAACATCCTTAGCTTGTTCGGCACTCAATTTCTCCACTTCCCCTTTCTTCCCCTTTCAAGTATGCTTTGAGATCCACTATCCACTCCTCTTCGTCTTGCTCTTGGAGAATCCGCTCTGCCCGCAACTGTTGCACTATCCCTTCGCTCAGTGCTTCTGGATATGGTGATCCAGCGGCTAAAGAACGGCACTTTTGCGAGCGAGTGACGGCGTTCACCCGGGTTACCTCCTCCATGTTACCCGGAGAGATAAGTTTGGGCAGCCGATTGATCTCTGCCAGATCTGATAGCAAGCCTGGATCGGAAGCCGTGACCCCTACATGGTCACGCATGGCCAGCGTAGCCAAATGATCTGCACTCTTATTCCAGCCCCGTTTGACATGTAACAGTTCATATTCTGACCATTTCCGCAGGGCGGACATAACCCGATCGTTCAAAGATCTCAGCCGGGGAGCCTTGCAGTCTATTTCTCCCATGATTTGCCGGATCACCAGATTGGAATCACCGCATATGATGGTCCGCCCCTGCGTCCGGCCAGCCAGCAGATCTAGGCAAAGTAACTCTCCTCGGTACTCTGCTTTGTTCACTGTTATGCGAAGCGCGAAATCTGAAGCAGAAGCGACCACTTTCCACTCGGGCAACTTCCACAAGATAGCACTATAGGCACCTGCTCCCTTTTTTACCCTTGCCGACCCGTCAAAACTCAGAACCATCAGTTCTTCTGTCCCACTGTTGGCGGTGGTAATATGATGGATTGTCGCGGCTGTTTCCGAGGCGCTATGGCTATCAGCGCTTCCTCCACTTCTTCCCTTGGGGTGATGCTGGCCGCTAACGTGCCCAGTATCTCCTCTTCTCCTTTGATACACTTGATTACTTCCAGAGAACACTGAGACAGCAGAGCCGCCCATCTACCCAGCCGGCCGTCAATTCCATTTGCCGTCAGAAGCCATGACAGGGTCGACCGTCTAGATAGTACCTTGATAGGTCGAGACCCAAGCATAGTATATCACACATCCAGAATCCGTAATAAGGACAAAACTTCTTTATCCAATAGCCCATAGTTAACTTCATTAGCCTTCGGAGCCCGGCTGGTGAACGTCACAGGACAATACACCCCGTCATGATCCTGCACATGGGCAGCTAAGATAGTCCACTTGTTAGCAAAGATGATGACCACAGGCACCTTGTTAACATCGAAATGCTTCAGGACTGGTGTGGTTGCCATCTTTGCTTTCAGCATGCCAAAGGCTACCATCGCCCTGGTCATGTGATCATCCGGTCCGGCCGCACGGGATTTGGGCAGCCGGCTGCCTGTCTGGATGGACAAGGGCAGCATCCCATTGGCCGAAATTGCTGACCAAGTCGGCATACCATTGACCGAAATATTTGACCCGGGCATCACCTCATTGGTGGAAAAAGACCACCCGGGCGGCATACCATTGGTGAAAATAGTTGCCCGGGCAGCATATCATTGGCTGATATTGCTGGCTCGATTCGCAATTGGCTATCCTGCTCTCTCAGCTTGTGGTAATCCACCTCCCGTAATTCATACAAAACAGCAGCATAGACCGCGAAATCCTCAATGAACCGACTGTAGTAATTCAAACTGCACAAAACAGATTGCATGACCTTCAAAGACCGCGGGAAAGGCAGATTACTCAAGGACTCCAATCCCTTCAGATTAGCTTTCAATCCGGCAATCGAAACCTGGTGACCAAAATATGTCACCTTACTTTTTCCCCAGAAACTCTTCACCACACTAATCGAAAGATTCCACTTTTTACACGTAATCATCAACTTTTCCACCTTTTCACATAGTAAATCCCAACTAGTGACCGTCACGAGAATGTCATCAATGTAGGACCGCCGCCCCAAAACCGAAGGTTTTGGGACGGGGTCCGGGTCACCTTCGGCGAACACGTCACCGACCAGAGCAGGATCTTGATCCGCCTTGATCTTGAAGTGTCCATACAACGCGTTATCTATCAGCCGTTGGTAAATCTGCGGAGCATTCTTTAGGCCGAACGGCATCCGGTTCCACTCGAACAACCCGAAGGGCGTCACAAACGCAGAGATTTCCCGTGCACGATCGGTCATAGAGACCACCCAGAATCCACTAGCCATGTCCAATGAGCAATACCACAAAACTTTATCCAAATCCTCCAGCAAGTCGTTTATCAACGGCATCGGGTAAACCATTAGCTTAGTCAGCCGGTTCACCAGCCGGTAGTCGATACACAGCCTTATATCCACCCCATTCTTCTTAATAATGACTACAATGGGCGAAGCCCATGGCGAGGTGGACGGCTGAATTATCTTAGTGACCAGCAATCCCTTCATAAGCTCCGACAGCTTTTCCCGATACTGGGGGCGACTCTCCGGCATTTTTGTGCAACCGGCTTGGCGTTTCCCACATCAATGTCGCATACCGCCCCATGGGCGGCCGGAGGAAGTGCGTTTCCTGGTCCAATCAGCAGATGCTTTCGTTTCCATATGATATCCTTCAGCCTGCTGATCTCTTCCGGGGTGTTCACATCCGGGTCTCCCACTTGCAGATCGTCAATAGTAACCGCTGGTGGGCAGGGGGTTACCTCAGGTAGCACCGCCATCTGATCCTCCATGCCTTCAACATATAGCTCGCCCCCTTCATGAATGCAGACTTCGTCAGCTGCAACTAATCCGGATCCGGGTCAGCAGGATCGATCGATCCCCTCCGGCTATTTCCGAATTCTGATCGGCCGGATCGGTTGATCCATCGGGAATCGATCGATCGGTGATCCGTATCATCTTTTCATCAAACCGTCCGGCATCGGAGGTGACCGCACATGTGACTCTGCCTTGTCTTTTCTCCTGATCCTGTCGTTCGTCCGTCTTCGGCTGGCTGGGCAAAATCTGTTCAGCGATCGGGGCATAGTCTTAGCCGATACGTTCAGCCGGGCCCGGCGACGGCCGGCTCCGCGTCAATATCCTAGAAGGGGTCCGGTACTCTGGTTTAGCCACCATTGGAGTCTGGTCCTCTTCCACTACTTCCTCTTCCCTGACCAAATCGGTGGTTGCCTGAAAAGCCAGGTTTTGCCACTCGATATAGCGTCTTGAGCCAATAGTAACATAGCCCGGCCGGCGAGGTACCTTGTCCTCGGCTAGCCAGATTCCAATTATCACGTCTTCATGCAAGGTGAGGGGCCTTTCAGAGATGTTGGTCACGCTTATAGAGTTGAGATGACCACGCCCTTTAACAAACGAGAGTACCCAACACTCGCCCCTTGTCAGTCATAACTTACCGCCGCCTGTCGTGTGGTCGTACCATTACTTCCACCGCTTTTCCCACTGCGCACCGTTGCAAATTGACCTAAATGGAGAAACCGGACGTGGGCACCATATAAGGGCCGCCAGCCAGCTGGATCTGCACCTCATCCGGCAACGTCAATGTCCCATGCGATAAATCCAGCCGTATGCCGGCTGGGACCATAAATTCCATCCCCAGAATTGCATCCTGCCCTGCTAGCTTACCCACCAAGGCGGTAAAGTAATACACCAAAGACCCAGCCAACGTAATCTTAACTCTTGTTCTTCCTTGGGTTATGTACGAACTTTCTCCAATGCCGATACACTCTTGCCGCTTTGTCTCATCTATTTTACATCTATCCTTACGTGCAAAGGTGGTGTTAACGATAGACAATACTGCGCCAGAGTCAAACAGCATGGTGGCCTTCTGGTTATTGATTTTGCCATCCACCTTGGCTTGCTTGAACCACTTATCCGGTGAATGGTATTTCCAATAACCTCGTGATTCGCCAGGTAGCAGATTCAATTCCATAAGCACTTCAGACCGAGAATATTCGTCCGTTCGTATACTGCTCACCAGGAAGGGGTCAGCCGTGCTGCCCGGGGACCGGATGACGTAATCGTCAAACTTACATGTATTGCCGGTTACGCTTTGCTCTGCTTCTCGATTATTCTCCTTACCGACATATGCATAGATACTAACACTAGACCGCTCGTCTCGAACCAGATTCCAACCTGGCGAGCGATCTAGTTTAACATCTTTTCCACCCCGGGTGGCAACATTCATTCCATCCTGCTTGGTCAGGACGTACCACTTCTTCATCTGATTGTAGAATTCCTCGATAGGGCAAAGTCCAGCCTCGTGCACTTCCCCGCAAGTCTTGCAGGTGAACAAACAGTGTTCCGCCGGATGTCCTTTCCTTTCGCACTTCTTGCAGGTCAGCCGCTTCCAGCAGCTTCTGTCGTCATGCTTGATGGATCCACAGTGGGTACATTTTCGTCTGGGGTAATCATGGTCAGTTCGAGCCGGATAACCCTTCTGTTGGCTGGACCCAGCTGTCAGCCTGGATGGCTGACTGGCTTTCGCCGAGAACAGGTACCGGTACTGCTCCTCCTCAGATTCGCCCCCAGACCGCTGGTACTCCTCTTCCGAACTAGTCGCATCCGACTCTCGGGCTACCATGCGGACGGCTCGGGCCATCCGGGTGGATGGCGGCCGGCTTCCTTGATCCGGTTTAAACGTGACTTGAACCGGCTGGCTCCAACTGCTGCCTTGGGGCCTCGCTTCTTCGCTCTTTGGTAAGTGCGCAGCGTCAGTTCCAGCTCC